>JAQMYJ010000001.1:21126079-21186513 GCA_030014305.1 Clarias laeviceps
TTGGGATCCGCATTTTCTCTCAGTAAAAAGTTACAAATCTCTTCATTCCCACATGCAACTGCTGCTGTCAGTAGGGTTACGTCATCATTCCAGACTGCACAAGGGTACAGTCCATTAATATTTATCCCCTTAACTAATTTCTTCAATTTCTTTACTTTGCCATCAATAAGGAATTGTATTAATGGATTTGTTTTCCTTGGCTCAACTTGTATAGGAACCGGAAGAGGAATTTGAACAGGAATTCCAACAGGAACAGAAAATTGTGCTTGGAATGCCATTGATCCTCATATGTTCTGTTGAGGTAAATTATGATGGCATGTTATTACTACAACTTTCTCACTGTACCACCACACATTTTACATTTCAGTTGAACATGCATGTTGCTAGAAACATGGGAGGTAATATCAGGAATAGCCTGATTAATTCACCAACTATTACAATCGTCTGTTTGTTTTAATGCTTTCGTCAAAATTAAAAACGCTTCCTACCTTTACAAATGATTTCCAAGTGAAAAGATTTCTGAATGTAAAACAGTTTGACTGGTTTGTTTGGTGTGTGTATGTGGTGGGGTCCATTTTCAGACTTTCTCATTTTGGTAAATTATTATTCTCTGACACACTACATTGTCTATAAGAAAGCATTTAATTTGCAAACCACTAAACAACATAGGCACCAGCTTTACTACAGTAGCAAACAACGTTTCCTTCTATCATGTTAATGAAGACACTTCCTGTCCAAAACAATAGGCTGACAAGGCTATTCAGTGGGTTAATGATCACTGTTGAAGCCAAGACAAAAAAGTAATTTACACATTTTTTATTACTGCTAAATCTTCCCCAAGATGGCACTGCTGATGGCAGCCTCGGCATAACGCTCTCTAGTATGTTCTTTCTTTGTTTTATTTATTGTCTGTGTGTTTGTAAAATTTAAACTGATAGAGGAGGAGGCTGACAGTGCTGTAAACTACAGTTTTTATATTGCTTTTATGTTTTTCATGATCAACAATCATTTGGATTAAAAAGCTTTGATGTCCACCACTTTTGTCCTTGATCTAATTTGCTGCCCCTGTGGGGCCCAATGATGCCGGCCCTGCTTCTTGCTTCATTAAAAAAAAAAAAAAAAAAAAAAAAATTCCTGGAGTTATCTCAATTTAATGTAAAATTGTTGACTTGTGTATTGGTACAGATTACAAGTGATTTAAATTATTTGATCTATAGGAAGATTTAGTTGGAAAATTTAGCAATAGGAATAATTTGTTAGGATCATCTAAGGAAAATATTTCAATAAACAGTTGTGTTCATGGTATTATATTTTGTGTGTTCTATACGTTGAATTTAAATCAACCTTAAAGCACAGCCTTTTCAAACATCTTCATTCAGCATACGAAATAAATAAAAAAAAGTAACCAGGAAGTAATATGAATTTGTTATCATCAGGTATAATGAGGCTAAGTTTGTTAATCATTATGTCAGCCTAGTGTAAATAATGCCTTGCCCATAAAGCTAGACTTTGGCCACAGTCTAAGTGGAAGAATTACTAACATAACTGAGACAAATTTAGCTGCTGGTAATTCATCCAAGATTATTGTCATTAATAAACTTTCTATAAGCTTCCTGTTAATATTTCTAAAGATTAATATCACTCCTGCTTTATCCTGCATCAGGGTCGCGGGGACCTGGAGCCTATCCCAGGAGACTTAGGGCACAAGGCGGGATACACACTGGACAAGGTGCCAATCCATTGCAGGGCACACACACATACACACACATATACACACACACACTACGGGACTGTCTTTGAGGAAACCGGAGTACCCGGAGGAAACCTACCAAGCACGGGGAGAACATACAAACATGCACACAGAGACGGGAATCTACATTTACATTTAGGCATTTGGCAGACGCTCTTATCCAGAGCGACTTACGTTTTTATCTCATTACACATCTGAGCAGTTGAGGGTTAAGGGCCTTGCTCAAGGGCCCAACAGTGGCAACTTGGTCTTTGGTCTTGGTCTTTGTGGGGTTTGAACCTGGGATCTTCCGAACCATAGTCCTTAACCACTGAGCTACCCCTGGCCCGGGAATCAAACCCGGACCCTGGAGGTGCAAGGCGACAGTGCTAACCACTACACCAAGATTGATATCTTTACAATTTAAATTAAATTTTCTGTTGTTCTGTGTGGCAGAACTTAACAATCGAGTTCTTTCTTTCGTTGTCAGCCAAATACAATCCCTGTTCATTAATCGAAGAGTGAATCACAGATGAGAAATCGAAAAAGTATATCAGATAAAGATTAAGTTTTGTCATAAAACGACTCTAGCATGTTAAAATTAACTTATATCACTTTAGCACTGTTATTTCAGCTGTGAAAATATTAAGGAATCCCAGTAAAAATATTCAGTTTAGCTTTCTAATATATATATATATATATTGTTATAAAATATCTAAAATATCTATTGTTGCAGGTGTTTGTTTACAATGAGCAAGTAGCATATTAGTGACTTATTTTGAAGTAGAGTATTAAATCTGGCACATAACTGTACATAACATCGCTTTTATTCAACATGTTGATTTCACTTATGGTGCAGGTTAAACTTCAGGCAGGTATCCAAGTACTGTACTACAAAGGATTGATTAAATTCTGTTCAGCAGTCGGTTTAAAACGCACCCACAATTAGACGCATGCACAGTACGCTGTCAAAACGTACGGTTCATAATCTGCCACAAAACTGCTCATAACCTCCCTTCTACCAATTTTTATTTTATTTATGGCGCAAGGTTTAGCTTTCGTAGTCTGTTTGCATTTTTTGTAGTAAGCCATGTTGTGTTGCGCGTTCATGTGAGGATTTGGGCGCTTTGTATGTGCATTACGGTCGTTTTTTTGTCTTCTGCGTACTCTTTTTATTTACAGTAAACTCTCGTGTTGATTGGCTCTGTTGAGTGATGCATATACCACGTCCACCTTTAAGGAAAAAAGCGCTATAATATTAGTTTTTTTGGGGGGTGGTTTGCTTTTTTTTTTTTTTGCTCATGCATGCTCGCTATAATATTTGTCCAGAAAAATGCTGTGATGTAATCTGGCCCATAAGTGCTCATAACGTCCCTTCTACTCTACGCAGATTTAAGTTCAGGCAAATCTCGAAGGACTGGCCAAGTTTCATTAAATTCTGTCTAGGAAGTTTTTTACGAGATGCTATGACAAACTCGGCTTAACAGACAGACATTTTCTGAGTCTGGTTTCGGGTCCTCCAATGTATGAAACATACAGATATCATTGAAAGAGTTCTGAACAATGTACAAACAAAACCTTTCCTTAAGTTATATAGATATAATACAGAGCCCCTAAATCAAAGGAAGAAGAAAAAAAAAATGGGACATGGGTGGAAAAAAATTGAGGGAAAAATAAAAAAGGAGAAGAAAAACAGGACCCCAGTCAAGTTTTGCGAGATCGAGAATTGTGGGTAATGGTTTTTATTTATTTATTTTTGGGCTGTGGAACAAATAATCTGAGTTTCCATTATTTCTTATGGGAAAATTAAATTTGGTTTGCAAGTGAAGTGGAGTACGAGCCCACTTCCGGAATGAATTACTGTATGCTCGTAATCCAAGGTTCCACTGTACTCGGATTACAGTTACACGTGCATTGTTAAACAGACATGGAGAGAATTACTGAGTAGAATTCTGAGTAGCTTAGTTTTACTTTCAGCTTAACCTAAAATATAAAGACATTCAGTTTGTACTCGGAGCTTGACCTATTTGGGCGCTTTAAGATTCATCCGGAAGTACGAGTCACATGGTCCCGTTTTTTCCCCCTCGCGTCCCATGTCCCGTTTTTTTTTTCCTCCCCAACATTTTTTTTCCTTCAACGGATTTCTTTCCCTCATCCATGTCCCTTTAGGGGCTCCGTAATATAATACACAATACTACATATTGTGCATAATTGTGAAATAGGCTTCTTACAAAAATAATTTTAATAATTTTAATTCTAATGTTAGTTCAAACCATGTACATAAAAGTATTATTTTAAGATGGCTCTGGTGTTTTCCAGGTGTGTACGTAGCCAGATTTATCCGTTTAGAACTTATTTTAAGGCTTCCCAAACTGGACAAAAGTGAAAATCAATTATTTAATGCCATTCTCATTTTTTAAAATGATCATTAAGATTAGAATAAAACTGTCAAAAAAAAAACCTCCGTCTACATCACTCAAAATAGATAGTTTTAGCTATTTTGTGCAGAGGTGGACATCTGTTATATTGATTAACTAAACCATCTGATTATAATTAGCACAACTCTTAGGCGAGAACTAATTGGTGACATCACCTGTTTTGTGCACAGTCAGAACGATAATACATAATTATAAATAAAAAAGGATACCTAAAATTACATCGATAAGCCGAGCGAAAACAGTAAGATGAGGTCGCCTTACTTAAGCATATTCATTATTCATTATATATTTTTACACAAAAACCGACATTAATCAAACAGTCATGAATATAAAATTATTTATAATAAACATACTTACAGTATGTATTTTCGAGCGTTGAGTATCGACAAGGACATCACTGAAGACTACCTGCTTGTGTTTCGTTTCCTTTAGAGCTGATAAGGGCAGATTACTGGGAGGAGTTTCATCCAGCAGAACAGAGCAAACAGGAAGCAAGAGTAAAGATGAACTGAATGTGAGAACACTACATTATTTAGACGATCAGAAACCTTGTAATCATTTTTGTAAAATTACTTCAAATGTACCTAATTGTAGCACTGAAATGTAAATAAATACTTTATCCGGTAAATGTTTTTCCCTTTAAGTGAATGTTTGTTTAAAATTTCATAATGATCAAAAATGCTGGAACATGTGACCAACTGGTTTTTGTTGTTTCCCAAGTATGCCACAGGTCTGAATGTTTTCTCTTGGTTTAAGCTTAATTTGTAAAGACTACTTTATTATTATTATTATTATTATTATTATTGCAATTTTTCAATTTAATTTATATAGCGCTTTTAACAACGGTAATTGTCTCAAAGCAGCTTCACAAAATGAAAAGAAAATTTATGGAAGTATGTATGAGTGAGAAAAAATGTGTTTAGATAATAATTTATTTATTATTATTAAGGATAAACCAACATGGAGGTCAGCAATTTATCTATGAGAGAAAATAAAACAATTTTGAATCTGAAAAAAGAGTCAGTCTTTCTTCAAGCACTGGGTTTAGCTAATACATCAATACAATCCTGTGATGGGAATTCTGGCTCTTTCGGCTCCCAAGTGACTTCTTATATTTTTTGTTGCTTAAATTTATTATCAAAAATGATGTAAAATTATGTGTAAAATGAATTACTAATGTAAAAAAAGCATACATTATATCAAATGTTTATCATTTATATGGCTTATTATACTCAACATGGAGCACAGTGCTACAAAAAATAAATGATAAAGTACAAAAACAAATACGACAGTCCAACTGTGTATTAGGGACAAGAGGAGATATAAAATTTTTTTTTAAAAAGAGTTGGAAGGGGAGGGGCAGGGAATTTCTGAGTTTAAAACTCAAAAGTTTCAAGTAGTGAGATAAAATTTTCAAGAAAAAAAAAAAAAAAAAACTAGAAATTTTCGAGACAAACATCTGTGAGGTTTTTTTTCTATCAAGGAAGGAAACTGCCCCAAATTCTTGTATTTATTTCAAAGATTAGGTATCTATATTAAGAAATCTTATTTCTCCCATTTAAATAAAATTATTTCGTCTTATATCTGGAACAAGAAACCCCCAAGAATACGTCTACAATATCTCCAAAAACCTAAAGAGGGTGGGGGAATGGCGCTACCAAATTTTGAATTTTATTACTGGGCCTGTAACTTGAGGGCTCTGAAGTACTGAACTCGCTCTACACTAATCAGGCACCAGATTGGGTTCAGATAGAATCAGCTGCCTGTCTCTCCTCTTCGCTCCCAGCTCTCCTGTTTGCACCTTTGCCGTTAGGTCTAGACTCCCAATCCCTACACCCAGTAGTATGGAACTCTATTCAAATTTGGAATCGGATCCACAAATTCTTTGGTTGGCAGAGAGCTTCAGTATTTACCCCAATTGCCAATAATCATAGATTTCCTCATCCTTTAAATGACCAAGCATTCCTAATATGGCAAGAAAAAGGCATTTTAACATTTAAAGACCTCTTTATTGATGGATGTTTCCTATCCTTCACTCAATTAGAATCCCAGTTTAAGATTCCCAAAACACACTTTTTCAGGTATTTACAGGTGCGAGATTTCGCACGCAAGAATTTTCCCTCTTTTCCAGCACTACCTGAACAAAATCCTATTGATCAGCTCCTTCCTGATGACCCGGACCAAAGAGGAAATATTTCTGGTTTATACATTAAAATTGCGTCAGTACTATCCGTCTCTAGTAATATACAAAGAGACTCCTGGCAACGGGATCTCAAGGTTACGTTGACAGATGCGGATTGGGATGAGGCTATATATAGGATCCATGGATCTTCTATTTGCACTACATTGGCCTATATGTTTTGGTTGTGTCCCAAACTATCTGTATTTTGGTCAAACATATTTCTATCTTATTCCAAAACATTCTGTAAAGATGTCTATGCGAATCCTTTAACTACTATCTTTGGCACCGTATACGAAGACAACAGCCTGTCAAAAAGTGAATTGGATTGTATTGCTTTTACCTCCCTGTTGGCAAAATGCCTGATTTTGATTAATTGGAAACAATCATCTCATCCAGCTTTTAAACAATGGACAAATTATGTCCTGTATTTCCTTAGTTTAGAGAAAATAAGACTGAATTTAAGTGGTTCAAGATCCAAGTTCAAGGCTAGGTGGCGTCCTTTCATAGATTATATCAAAAACCAAACATGACTACAAGAGGACAAAACTATGTGGCTGTCACCAGGTTTTGCTTATGATGTTCTGATGCTATTTCCTGTACACAATAGAAAAGCACTTTGTATACATGTTATGGTGTTTGTTATGTTATATAAGGTATGTATATAATTTTTTTTTCTTTTTTTCTCTCTTCTTTTATCTGTTGTAAAAAATGAGAAAACAATAAAAAATAAATTTATTTTTACAAAAAGTGATAAATTATTCTATAAAAACAGAAATTTGTTCTGTAAACTTGAAGCTAGTTTCATATTCTTTGGTCAAAATGTTAAGTCATCAAATAATTATGTCAAATAAATAAATGTATATACTTTTTTTATCAATAATAAAAGTAATAATAATGTTAAAAAAATAATAAAAAAAAGGAAGGAAACTGCATACAGTATACACTTTGCAAGGTTGGGCAGGCATCACGTTTATGCATTATGCCTGAAGTAGAAGATCTAATCAAACTTTTTCCTTGGATTTAGCAACAAGTAGCAACAAGTATACTTGTTATTTTAACCCAGAATCACCAGATCATCATAAACATCTGGACTTTGAAGAGACATTCCTGTAAGCTGAGCCTATTTAGACAAAAAAAAACATACTCATTTGGATGAGATGATTGATGAGATGTTTATCAAGAACTACTTCCATCCATTCAACAAAACGATTGAAACCATCGATACATCCATTTATCCCTATATCATATGGCTTCAATTTCCATATGCCAAGGATTCCATATGCCAAAGAGCATTAGGCCCTTTTGTATTGTAGTACCAGCGCCTAAGATGCTCTACAAAGGTCCACACCATGAAGATTGATTAATTTAATGACCTGCCGTAATGTTTCCTGTTGTACCACAAATCCCTTTGCATTGCGTGTTGATGTAACCAGCAATAACCTGGTTAATCTGTCTATTGCGTTGTAGCTCCTGATAAACAAAGGCTCATCCAAGTCAGTATGGTGTTTTCTTCTAAACACTTACAAAGTGTATATGCAGTTTCCTTTCTTGATAGAAAAAACCCAAAGATATTTGAGTTTTTTTTCTCAAAGATTTCGATTTATTCTCGAAAATTTAGACTTACAACTTAAGTTTTAAACTGGTAATTTCCCTGCCCCTCCCCTTCCAACTCTTTTTTTTAAATAGACTATATAAACTATTTGCAATGAAATACATCCAAATTTTACTGCGTTTCCTGCTGTCACTCATTTTTGCACCTTCTGTGTACCTCCCTCCCACTTGTTTCTCCGTCTCTGTGTCTGTAATTCCGTCTTCCCCTCCTGCTCAGTGTGGACACACACACACACACACACACACACACACAAAACACCACACATCATGACATGTAGTTGACCAATCACGTGTGGCTTGAACAGAAAAAAGAAGAGAGATAAAAAGCGGCTCCCACGCAGGAAGTCGTTCACTTTAAAGACCTGACACGTTCGCGACCGACACATCACTAGTACTGTACTAACAACCAAACACGGAACAGGTCAGCCAGGGAAAACAATAGCAAGCATTGTAAGAGTGGTTGGGGGGGCAAAGATAGGATAACCTGAGTAAATACAAAATGTAGTTTTAAATGATGATTTCATTTATTAAGCGGAAAAAAAAGGTTTCCAAACACACCTGGCCCTGTGTGGAAAAGTAATTGCCTCTAAATATTATCTTTTAAATGAGCGTTTCACATTTGTGGAGGAATTTTGGCCCACTGTTTTAATTCGGCCACATTGGAGGGATTTCGAATATTATGAATGGCATGTTTAAGGTCATGCCACAGCATCTCAATCAGATTTAAGTGACTAGGCCATTCCAAAACCTTTTTTTTTTTTACCCATTCAGAAATATTCAGCTTATATTCAGTGCGAGCTCACTGGTCACACATGGTGGAGGTAGTGTCATGGCCTGGGCTTGAACATCTGCTTCTGGAACATGCTCGTAAAAATAAAAGCAACTAAAAAGAAGTTTAGTGGCATTTAATTTTAATGTCATACTTCTTGCAATAGTGTAATTCATACTGATTTTAACGTCCTTAGATCGTGTTCACAATGTAGATATTCAGCATTGGATGAGTGAAGATACTAAAATGCCTGATCTACTGTTTTAAAGTGTATGAACGTGAAGTGCAATGATTTAACAAAATACAATGCTCTTGCTGGGTGGAAGAGTGCAGTCGTTTAAAAAAAATCAGATATCTTCACATATTTTTGCGTATTTGCATGAAATGTGGAGTTTTATCATAATTTATTTGACATTTCAGTTTTATCCAAAAATGTACATACATTGAAACACAAAAGCTATATTGCAGAAATCTGCATAAAAATAAATGACATGGAAAATGTTTAACAAATGTATGCATATGCATTTTTTTTTTTATTAATGTTACATCTTTATCCTTTGTTAAAGTGAAACTATGAAACTAGGATGTTTTACATGAAATCAGAACTTTTCTTGTTTTATTTTCATAGGATTAAATGTGTTTTACATTCAGCTCTGAAAAGCACGTTCTCCACATTTGTAGGCAGCTAAAATAATTTTTTATTAGAAACACTTATTTTGTATGTGTTTGACATTCAGTATTTTTACATAAATATCTCAATTTAAATTAAAAGGCAGAATAGTTTGTCAAGGATTTTTACAAGAAAAAGATCAACAAGTAATCAGACAGCAAATGCATTATTTAAACTTTGTGCTTTTAAGATTTCCCTGTAAATTCTGTTGGTGTCAATTTATTCTGTTTAAACAAAATTATTTCACTTGTATCTCAGTTAGTAGTAGAGATCATAATGTATCAGCCATCACTTTAAGATCACGTCATGTCTAATCACATAACAAAAGGGCTAATCATATCCTAACATTCACTGTGTTCTAAAATAACGACCATCATTACTTTTATGAGAATTACTATTAATATCATCATTAGTATTATTATTATTGGAAAGAGCATTAACACTGCCCTCTAAGGGAAAACATGGCACTACAATTTAGTGACTGTTGAACTAGGAATGAATAAGGTACAATAGCTTTATTTTGGAGATGGGAATTTTAATAATAAATAAATCTATCCCTCTATTATATAATGTACAATGAACATTCACACCAGGACTTAATATTTAGTGGCTTTAGGATGGGTGGGGTAAGTCATTTCCAACTATCGGGCCCAAACATGGCATTTGGTTGGAACAAATGTTACAGTATTCCTGTAATGTATTCATTATTCCTTATTCCTATGAGGTACTTAGAGCACTTTAAGGGTGTTAGAGACACAGATTAGATACATGTATGTGTTATCAAGGGTTAAAAGCTGTTGTCCTACTGCAGATGGTCTCTCTCTCTTTTTCTATAGAATATACCTCACGCTATGGGATAATATAATATGCTGAAAATATAATCCAGGGGGAAGTTAAAGACCTTTTGTATGCCTCTAGTCCACTGATATTTTTCCATAAGACATGACAACAAGCTAAGAGTCATACTGAAGAAAGTATACCTTTCAATGCTGAAATGTAGGGATTTGTAATGATAACTAGAACAGAAAATGCTTTTGTATTTACTGGATGAAAGTCTCAGATATTTCCTTGAGTTTTTTTTTTTTGTGTGTGTGTGTGTGTATGTGACAATTTACAATATACATTGAATTTACTATAAAACATACATTTGCAAAATAGAATGAAATCTATGAATTTGTTACAACAAACTTAATTTGTGTTTTAGCTGACTATGTATATTTACTGGGGAATTGAATGTTACAGACTTTGTCACCTGTATATCTTTACATATCTGTATTTCTCAGCATGCCTGAATTGAAATCATATCTGCAACAGTATCATGCAGGTGCAGGACGATTGCTAAAGAACGTCCTTAAAGATGCTGTTAGTGTTAGATATGCAGATGAGAGTACAATGGGGCAGCGCTCCATGAATATCCTAATTTTTCAGATAAGTGGAAATACATCTCTGATGAAGATGTATAAAATAACTGAAAGCTTAATTGCAGAGGAATGGAAAAACATCATACAAATGCATGAACTACCATGCACATGAATTTACATTACATACCTGATACTACAAATTATTCACCATTATTTTTTTAACCCCTTCTTGGAAAAGTGGAAGACATTGTAGGATGCTGAAATGCTTCCATTCAACATTTTTGTCTATAAGACCTCAAAGGCTCAGATCAATAATAATATGCTCAAATATCTGCGTGCTCCCCTTGAAGCTGGAAGCGAAGATGAAGTCCCTGCGATATGTGGAGACCATGGTAAAAGATCGTGGGGCCTGAATGTAGACCTCCTTAAAGCGTTCAAAGACCTTGTCCTCTGGATTCCACAGGTAGACCTGTGAGAACGTGTAGTCACTACCTAAAGCCAGATAATATCGTTCTTTAAAGGAAAATGGCTGAAGGATCATGGAACCTCTTGAGGGAAGGGCCTGAATCTCAGAGAAATGTTTGGCAGTCCAGTGTAGGACTTTGGAGTCACCAATATATCGCGTCATAGCCAGATACAGGTCCTCATTAATCCAGAACGCTTTGACAGCAACTACATCCTCCATATTGGGGATTTCACCCTGCAACACAAACTTCTGTGCACTTTTGCTCCACTGGTAGATGACTGGAACTTGGGAACGACTGGCCAGAATGAGGTGAGCCTTGCCATCCAGGTTCACAAACTCTGCATCAGTATCACGGAACCATTCATGCAGTGATTGATAGGAGTAGAAGCCTTTGTCATTCCACTTATAGAGAGTTGAAAGACCAGCCTTAGAGCTGTCAGCAATGATGAAGAACCATTCATCACCAATTTGGAAGGTCTCTATGTCATTGGGCTTGGAAATCTTGGAGACTTCAATGTCCTGAAACTTGGTGAATTTGCTTTGATCTTCATCAAACTTATAAATGTGAGAACCACCAAACAGCTGGGCAACAATCATAAATACCAGGTTCTGGATGATCACTGACTTACAGCCAACAATGGACTGACCTGAGAATATAGAAAGAAATTATTAAAGTTATTTCTTTAAGACAAACCCCAAAAGTATTCTACTTAAAGGAAAAGTCTACAATGATGCACTCTAAATATGTTTAAATGGAAATTAGTTTAAAGACTCGTTAGTTTGTTAGTAGGTGCCGTATTTAACTTATTCCTTTGAGATCTTGAGAAAAAAAAAGTTAAAAAAGAAAAGACTTGAATATAAAAATGGGAAAATAAATAAATTAGGGCTAGGACAGTGCTTATTTGGCTTATCCCACCTGTAATGTTGTCATAACTCCTGAAGTTCATTTCGATGTGGTCCCACTGAAGCACCATGCAGCTCTCTATATTAGGAGCAGCTATGGTTACATACACATCGTTCTTGTGGGAGAATGTGTCCACAGAAAGAGACTCCGTCATCACAGACTGAAGTGGAATAAAATCTGTATAAATAATGTTAGGATAGACATTGGTTCGAAATAGGGTTTGCAGTGGTTAGATTATTAGAAAGTATTCATAAAAAAACTAAATAAAACTAATTGCATTTGAATTGCATATGAAGTGTGAGATCAGCATGGCCACATGCAAGATACTTATCAACTGGTCACTTAGATCCTGACAAAATTCTAAATTTGAACAAAACACTTGTCGAAATGTTAAATGGAAATGTGAATAAATGTCAGCAAAACAATACAACTGTGATTTCAGGGTATGAAAAATCCTGTGATTTCAGCTAAATTAGGAAATCTCTCTTTCACATCACACAACCTGTAGAGATGCACTCATCATGGAGGCTTGTCATGTCATTGAGCCTCTTGCCCTTCATCTCCTCTGGGCCAGCACACATGATATCTGACACTGAGGCATTGGTGTTCTTCACCCACATCATCAGCCATTTAGCACGGCAGTCACACTCGAACGCATTGCCCCTCAGGTCTCTGTTGAAGAAAACAATTAGCCAAAAAAGATTCTGAAGGGGCGAACAAATGATTTGAAACTAAAAATCAGCGTTATCAAAAATGGAAACAAAACACTGAAAATAGACTTTCTTAAAAATCCAACAGATTAACCGCAAGGACCATATGAGAGGAATAATATGAAAAATAATTTCAAACACATTCATTCCTTCATCCAAATCCTGTATTTAGAGCAGAAGAATATTTTTAACACACAGAAAGAATTTCAACACAAAATGAAATGTAAGCTCACAGCTCGATTAGCGAGTCCAGATCACTGAAGAGATCTCTTGGCAAGGCTTTGATCTTGTTGTTTGCCAAAGACCTGTGGAGGGAACAGACAGACTTCAAAGCAACAAAATCAATTTGGTAATAGTGTTATAGGAAAATAATCTGAGTAATATTATAAACTTACAGATGAGTCAGATCCTTGAGTCCTCTAAAGGAATATTTTGATGTGGTCTCAAGCTTATTATTTTCAATAAACCTAGAGGATTATCGATTTAGACAGGTTGTACAGTATAGGAATGGATAGCACAAAAAGAAAGAAAAAAGTGTGTGTAAGCAAAATTGTGACAGAATGTAATATCTTAAAAAGTAAGTATGTTATGAGTAATATGATATAGTGGCTATTAAAAACAATAATCCATTAGGAGGTTTATGATTATACTAAGAAAGGAAGAGGAGGATGGACATGAGGGAGGGCAATTTATTTAATGTAACCTAACCAGAGATGTCTCTGTTGTGGTACAGATGCTTAAAGCCACAAAAGTGATTTCACTTACAAATATTCAAGGTGTGGTAAGCCTGAGAATGCATCATCCTTAATTGTGGTAAGAGCATTTGAATTAAGTAATCTGTAGAAACCAAAAGAGAGCATAAAGAACGTAAAGCACTGTATCGATAATATTTAAGTAACTGTAGCAGCTGCATTAAAATCTCAGTGAGTCAGTTGTAAGAGCATTGTACAAGCCAGAACTGATACAGAAATGCAATATTTATTAAAAAGCCATTTTATAAATCATGTATTAGTTACAAGAGCATATTAGCAAACATACCTCCTAACCAATGTAAAGCCTGATATGAATACAGATTTATTTTTATCCTATCTATTTTTATTATAAGCAGTAAGTCAATGTTGGCATCATATCTCCAGTTGACAAAGTCAACAATGGCATTGTCCTCCATAAGTCACAGGCAGACCATATCACATTTCAAAGGAAGAAAGAGACACTTATGCCAATTGCCTCTTCAGCTAGACCCTTCATCTCCCTACATCATTATGCTGGTTATTAAGTTGCCCTTAAATGCCATCCTTATCTTCATTGTACTATAGTTCATTTGGGCACAATAGTACATTCTTTGCCCACGTTATGAGCAATAAATTTAACCAGACACCATCAACAATATATGTTGGTGGCCAAAAAGTATTGAGACAAATGTGACATTGAATATTTTAATACAATTCTCATTTATTTATTTTTTATTTTTTTTAATAATGACAATAAGGATAACAATCATTTGATATTTTATGCAATGAAATCGCTATACGACAATCAAGTCCTTTATTCTTCAAAACCTGTGCACAGAAAGACATCTGCGGAACTCTGCTGTGCTCGATGCTCGATCAGTGCCAGCTTGATTGATCATATACGAAAAGATTTGCTACAGAAGTTTGCAATTGACTTGAAAATCTTCTAATTTTTAGCCATTGCACAGAATTCAGACAGTACAAGTCCAACTCTTCAGCCAGATAGGCAGGAACTAGCTGTTTTGTGCACAAGGGAGAACTGTAATACGTGGTATGTGTAGTCTGAATACTTTTGGCCACGCTGTACAGTATGACCTCTGAACACTGTTTCCCTCACTTCATTGACTCATTCAAATCACACATTTTAACATGCTTGTCTCGCTCATCCCATTCTATACTGTACGGATTATCACTATGTCCTGACTTATCTATTGCAACAAATACCCAACAGATCATCAGCCTACATCATCTTGCAGAGATTCAGGTTTGGGACTTACAGGAGCTGGAGAGATGGCATGTGTGAGAATACGGCCTCCCTGACCTCAGAGAAGGTCCCATTCACAATGCTCCTGGAAAAGCAAGATGATGATGATGATGATGATGATGATTAACCAGGTTAAAGTAGAGTACAGAAGCTCTTCCAGCATTCAGCACGAAGAAAGACTACCTGTGATTATTATGTACTATTAGTGTACGTGATGGTGTATGCTGCGGGTTTCAGATACACATACACACACATTCACTAAGGAAGTCACACACACACAGACAGGTATTGTATTGGTGGCTTTATAAGGTGCAGGTGTAAATGGTATTGTGCTATTAGTGAGACTTACAGAGAGCTGACTTCGCCCGGTGTGCTCCGCGGCACGTAGGAAGATCCGACGCAGATGATGGACTCCTTAGAGCAGCTGCAGGATGAAGGACACCTCACTGGCTTTTTCGCCGTGTAGCCCGACGGCACTAAACACAGCAGCACAGCGCACGCTATCACAGCGTAGCGTTTAACAGCGGCCAGCATGTTGACGGTGTCGGGGCAGTTCGCATGTGTGAGTGAGGAGAGAGAAGTGAGAGAACTGAGGTGAGGAGGCTGAGAGCGGTCCGCCCTGCACCATCACACAATGCAGCAATGAACCAAAGCTCCTGACATCAGCGATTCAGCTGCAGCTCTCTCTCTCTCTCTCTCTCTCTTTCTCTCAGTGCTAGTGACTAGAGCTCTCATAAAACAAACGAGCTCACACCGATTTATTTCAGCTTCCTCAACTTTTTACTATTTAACCCTTTATTTTAGATATACACACTGTAGATATGATCAGTCATAACATTATGACCACCTGCTATTAATATTGAGTAGATGCTATGCTTGACCCTATACTCTTACTCTCTTTCTATCACAACCAGTATTCACCTTTTCCACTTCTATTGCATCGGACTACACGAACCAGCCTTCACTCCCCATATGTGTCAATAAGCCTTGGCCGCCCATGACCCTGTCTCCGGGTCACCGGTTTTCCTTCTTCGGACCCATTTTGGTAGGTCCTGATCACTACCATGCCAGGATCATCTCATAAGAGCTGCAGTTTTGCACTTGCTCCGACCTGGCCGGTTGTCCAGCCATCACAATTTGGCCCCTGTCAAAGTCGATCAAATCCTTACTCTTGAACATTTTTTTCTGCTCCCACATCATCAACTTCAGGGACAAAATGTGCATTGCAGCCTAATATACAGTACCCACCCATTTAAAGCGGCCATTGTAACAAGATATTGTAACTCCAGCTACTGTGACTAACGGGTAAATTATGATGGCTAGACAATGGCATCAGAGCAAGTCCAAAACTGCAGCTCTTGTGGGATGTTCTCTGCTGCAGTGGTCATCAAAAGTGGTCCAAGGAAGGGAAACTTGCATATAACTAGAGCTTTCCCTCTGGCAAGGTTGGTACTCTCATAATTCGTAATATTTAAGCTTGGAAACATACAGATATACAGGGCACCCATAGTTTTATGATGCACCAAAATGTGTTGCCATTATTATGACTCCAATGTGTTTCCTTCTTTTCAAATTGGAATATAATGTACCTATCTTTAAGCAAGTTTATAATTCACAATTCTAAAGAAATGTTTCATTTTCAAAGAGGCTAGATGTCAATTAAGTCTTGTTTCATAGTGTACTAAACTGCATATGGTTGAAATGACAATAAAAGCCTACTTGACTTGAAATACGACTTTCTTCTGTTAACAGAATTATGGTTCAATTTAAAGAAAAGAGTGAAGCATACATTTCTAAAAAAAAAAAAAATCTCTGTGCTCTTTTAGGAAATATTGAAAACTACATGCTCATTATGTGTCTAGATGAGTTGTTGTTTGTGTTGCGGTTGCTCCCGTCAAGGGGTCGCCACAGCAGACCATCTAATCCACCCAACAACCTAAGCACAGGTTTTACACTGGATGTCCTTCCTTACGCAATCTTCCCGTTTTATCTGGACTTGGCACTGCATCCAGTTGCTGGAGTTTGGGCATTGGTAGGGGAAACGAACCTGCGCCTTCCGCATGGCAGGTGAAAAACCTACCACTGACCCACAATGTTCCATTCATAAAGACACAAGGTAATAGTCAAAAAAGTATTTATAATGCATTAATACCTAAACATTGCTCAATAATGAAACAGACTTTGAAGCAGACACTTTATCATAAAACAATGGGTGCATAGATATGTTATACTGTTGAAAAATTAAGGTACATACCCAAACTATAATTATCTATTAAACTAGAACTTTGCTAAACCTTGCTCCTCCCTTTGCTGTTATAATATCCACTACAGTCAACACTAGATTTGGATCTTTGCTGCAAGGATTTGTGTAGCATTAGTGCTATCATGCACTGATCTTAGATAAAGAGGCCTGGAATACAGTTAGCATCCTAAATTATTCAAAATATGGTGGTGTTGAGCTCAAGGCTCTGTGCGAACAAAGACATTATACATATAGTGCACAATATGTATACCTTCATGTGCACCACACCAGCAACAAGGAATAATAGGGTGTTGCAATCAATCTGTTAATATACTATAAACTTACCATTCAGTTTCAGAACACACTTCATCATCACGATATTCAGTGTGGGGATTGACAGCTGCACCTGCTTACAGCTATTGAGCTAAAACGATCTGATTAGAAAGTGTGTCAATAGCATATGTAGACAGAGAGAGAGAAAGAGAGATACCTGGTTATTTTGGGGGTACAGAAGGTGCCAATATACTGTTATTACATTCACATAACCTGGACTGTGATCAACACCTCAGAGAGAAGAAATGTGCTTAGTGTCAATTAAGCTATCATTTGATGAACATGCTGTGACCATTAATAAACTGTAACTAATAAATGTAAAGCCACAGCAATTACTGGGATGAGCAGTTTCCTCAGTGAAACCAGTACTGGTGCCATCATAAGACTTGAACACTGCAGCGAGGATGATCAATATTCCATAATCATCAAGTACAAGTTTATATCTGGCTAATAGCCACTCTGTACAAAATGCTTTGGTGCAAAGTCAGCAGCAGGCGGTAGAGCAAAGAGTGAGCGGGAAATAAAAGTGTGCACAGATAGAGTGCAAATGAATAAACTGTTGACTCAGCAGTGTGTGTGGGAGAGAGAGAGAGATGATTCTGGCACTGCAGCTGTAAAGTTAACGCATGTCAGAAAGAAAAAAGTACATTTAAAGTAAAAATTTAAGAAGTGTGGGAGAGGCGAATAAGCACAAGATATGGTTTCAGATCACCTTCCATGAATTATAAATGATAGTGTTGCTGTGCTGAACAATAAAACCATTATCCAATGCTGGGAACAGGCTGACTCGACACCATGCTGCTAGAAACAGATGCTGCACATCCCCTCAGCTTGATCAACAAATACACATCTACTACAATATGTCTAATACAGCATATCTAGAACTTGCTTTCTATATAATAATAAGAAGCAAAACAATTTATGTTGAAGAAACTTCCTATACTTATTTGGCCATTGGATCTTCCATTGGAACTCCCTATACTTATTTGGACCTCACATCTGCTACACAACCACATGTAAAGTTCAAGTCAAGTCAAGTTTATTTGTACAGCGCACTTAACAGTGGTCATTGGTGGAAAGCAGCTTTATAGAATTAAAAAAAATTAAATTAATTAGAAAAATTTTATGTACAGGGTGTCAGAAAAGTCAGGAGTATCAAGAAGTACCAAACAGCACAATCGCTATGCCAATTTTAGCTGAAGTAAATAAATACAAATTTACTGTGTTATAAAGCATGGCCCGAAAGTCTGGATATATAGGTATTTAACCTTATATGAAATTAGATTTTTTTTCTCTCTCTCTATTTCAGACACAAGATAGCTTTGAAACTAACAACAGAAGAACAAATAGCAGGAGACCTACCATCAATCAACCTTTTTCGTTGGGCTCATCTGGAGACAGTCGTCTATCAGAACCAGCACAGAACAATCGCTGCACAATAGGAGGAAATTGTCTCTACATGTAACAACATCGGTTTTAAGACAGTAAGAAATATTCCTGTATTAAGTGCTACAAAGTCAGAGGTCATCAATTTAAGCATTTGCTGTAATTTATACTTTTAAATAAATTATTGCATACGGATCACGACTTTGTGGCTACCATGTATATAGTTGAAATCCTACTTTTCCCTGCAGTAACTGCTTAATAAGGCTTACATGTTCTGTAGTGGTTCTTTGGACATAGGTTCTAAGCAAAGGGTTCTGAAACCTTACTATGTAGAATATTTAATAGTTCCCTCAGAGTGGCTAACTCAAGATCTCAGCATCAGTGTGAGGTTTGGAAATTGAGGAAGTTAGTTCATTAATCTAACTCCACATAAATGCCTACAGTTCACCACAGAAAATAAGAAAAAAGACATTTAGGGTGACCCAATGGCACAGTGGTTAGAATTGCTACCTCACAGCTCTGAGGTCGCTAGTTCAATCCTGAGCTTGCTTACTGTCCATGAGGTTTTTTCATCAGGTACCTTGGTTTCTTCCCAGTTGCCAAAACTTGATAGGTAGACTTGTTATGCTACACTACCTGTAGGTGTAAATATGTATATGTGCATAGTGCTCTAAACTGGACTGGCATCTCATCCATTGTATGTGTAATGTTGCAAAACAGAAACTTGTAACAATGCTGTCCTATGCTTTGCAAAAGCTATGTTGAAAAAGAGGCACTTGCTGGGTTAAAAATAAAAATTCCTTGCAGAGATTGTATATTTAACTATTCTAAACAAACCTGAATTCTCCACTGAAAGAAATTTTAATAAAACATTCTGAAAAAAAAAAAAAAAACTAAAGTTCTCTCATGAGGCACAGAGCACTTGCCCTCGTACACACTAAGTAGATTAGTAAAGACGTTTCAGTTATTGTGGCTCCTATTCAAGTCTTCTACATAATCAGGTATAGACTTCATAACCTCTCATCTGTTTCCCTGCAGGCTTTCCATTTGTATTCTAAATGGGTTTTTATTCTTGGCAGTAGCATACTGTTTTATATCCAGAGCTACTGATTCAAAACGCACACATACATTTCACTTCTAGCCCCCTTCTTATATCCTTCATCTATGCCAGATCTGGATCAGTAATCCCAGCTGGGTGTGTGAATATAGCTGGGTATATATCAGGCTTGTAGATTTTAATGAACTCCACTGGCAGTAGGAGTGGTTTTGGTCTCCCATTGAGCAAATTTTCACCTTTATGCCGTGAGGCTTATCATGATGCATTTCGTATATAATATGACAGCCTTCAATTATTATAGGATATTTTTGACCTCTACCAGCAGAAATTCGCATAATGTCTGTGAATAGCAACCATGCTGTCGATTTAAAAGAATTAAATAAAATAGTTATAGTTATAGTAATAAATGCCTTCAGTCATATTCTAAACCAAATATTTTGGCTGCATTCACATTACAATCCACGTTGTTCAATTCTGGTGTATATATATATATATATATATAAAATTTATTTATTTATTTATTTTTGTCAGATTTGCATCCCATGACAGATCACACTCATAATTACATTCATAAATCTAGATATCTGATCTAGGATCACTTATAAAAGTGAATGAGATCTGTAAAACATCAGATTTGTGCGTTTAGACAGTCCTAAAAAAAAAATTTAAAAAAATCAGTTCTGTGTCACAAAAAATTAAAATAAAAATTAGAATTGAGTCACTTCAGGCTGGTAATGTGACCTTAGCTTTTGGCTTGTTAGACAAGAACATCAACTAAAATATCAGCAGGAGGTGATTTTTTTAAGCTACTTTCCAATTTTTGTATAAACCAGAAAACTATTTTATTCATCTTCGTCTACAGAAGAAGGGCAAAACACATAGACCTTCCAAAAATAATATTTTTTAATGCAACTGTTTCAGGGAACAGTTTGGTCATCAGGATCTGAAGGTGATGATAATGACTCACTCTTCTCCCCCTTTGTGTCTTTCTTAAGCGTCTTGAGGCATTTGTTGAGCCTTTTGATGGAGAGCTCCACATCTTTTTTGGTGATGCCAATAGCAGAAGCAGCATTAAGGTATGGGCATGGGTAGGTATCCGAATGTGACATGAAGCCACAAAACGTGTGTCCGCTCACAGTTTGTTCAACACCCAGTGGCACAACCCTGTAACAGCAGAGTGGAAAGATGTTTAAATGAATGGCGAAATCAGTCTGCAGAAGGAACAGAGTAGAAAGATTTTTTTTTTTCTAAAAGTGAATTTTGAGCAAATCAATTTATTGCATATTTATTTAATCGGCAGAATCTTTTTTCCCACAAAGTGTCTTTCAACTAAGAGATAACACCATCAAAGCTTTTGAGGATTAAGTGCCTTGTCAAGATCTTAACAGCGGCTCTCCGGTTCTACTGAGGCTTTTCATCATTGGTCAGACCCTCAATTAGCATGAGTTAGAATGATATTATAGTCAAATTGAGCCTATTAATCTTTTAAAGTTTGCTAAAATAAGAAACAAAATAACACCCAGCATTTCATAGTGCAACAACCATATTTATGTCAATTAAGCTGGTATTCTGATCAGGAGTGTCTTAATTAAGGATCATGATTGACAGCTCATCCAGTGAAATTAAATTCCAGCAAAACTGAGCTGGTGTCCATCCCCTAAGGATGTATCCTGTGTGCTCGTTCAACTGGATCCAGTAGCAACCTACATCAAAATAAAAACACTAATGGTTACCCACAAAGGGTTTACTAATCCACATTAGTGCCATCTTTAGGCACTTCACACCCCACACTGTAACGTCATACATCATCATTTTCACTGTCCCATCACCCAGGTGCTGAATTACAATTCCCCGGGCTGACTCGACAGCTGAGTCAATGGTTGTTTTCGAATGAAGACTAAAGGACTTTTCACCAAGCTCGTGTTAATATTTCAAAATCCATTTCCGTGTTCTCTTTTTATGCTGTGCTAAAATCTCCCCAACAGGGTTTTAAATGGATGGTACTCTTAGTCCCTAACCTCACGAATTAACATAAAGATGTTTGCATGTTAAGACTACAAATAACATTTTACAAGTCGCACTGAGCAAGTCTCCCTTTATGATTTTTATGAGAATTAGATTTATGAGCATAAATTTTTTTTATGATTAAATCAAGTGTAAAATATTACATTTGAATACAGACATACAGTATCACACGGTGATTAGAGGAGGTAAATGTAGACATTCCCAATTTGTACATACTTATTCATAACATACATTTCATGATAAGCCTTCTGTTTCTGTTCATTATATTGTTATCCTTAGACATTATAGGTGAATTTTTTAAACACTTAATAATTCAAATAAAAGAATAATATATATTGTCCTGCACTGGTAGAACAGTGGTTAAGGCAGTTGATAATGGTATAGAAGATCTGCCACCTGCTGCTGTTGAGCCCTTGAGTAAGCCCTTTAACCCTGCCTACTTCAGGGTCACAGTATCACAGCTGACCTCAGCTCACCCCTTTTACTTGAGTAATATTTGCTCTAGGAAATCTAAATTTTTCCTGAAGTACAGAATTTGTGTACCTTGCCCATCTCTGCTTACAGTTCATCAAAAAAAAAAAAAATCAATTTATCTCAAAATATTAGAATATTTCCTAAGATGAATGAAAGATACATGTTCTGGGCTCCTTTAACATGAATTACTGCATCAATGCAGCATGAAGGCAATCAGCCTGGGTCACTGTTGAGGCATTACTGAAGACCTGGTTGCTTTGATAGCAGCCTTCAGCTCATCTATATTGTTGGGTCAGGTGTTTATCATTCTCCTCTTGACAATACATCATAGATTCTCTATGAGGTTCAGGTCCGATAAGTTGGCTGGCCAATCAAGCACCACAATATTATGGTCAGCAAACCAGTTAGGAGTAGTTTTGACACTGTGGGCAGGTGCTAAGACCTGCAGGAAAATTTAATTTGTATCTCCATTAAGCTTGTCAGCAGACTAAAGCATGGCATGCTGAAAAATCACCAGGTAGACGGCTGCGTTGCTTTTGGACTTGTTAAAACAACCAACACCAGCAGATGACATGGCACACCAAATTATCATCTATGGAAACTTCACATTGGACTTCAACAACTTAGATTCTGTGCCACTTTACTCTTCCTCCATACTCTGAGACCTTGATTTCCAAATGAAATGCAAAATTCACTTCCATTTGAAATAAATTGAAATAAATTGGACCGCTGAGCAATAGTTCAGTTCTTTTCTCCTTAGCCCAGATATGAAACCTCTGATTTTGTTTCTGGTTCAGGAGTGGTTTGATACTAGGATGAATGGCATGACATATTTCACTTTAAATGTAATGAATCTAGAATACATGATTTTTTCACTTTTGAAATTTAATTAAAAAAGAAAATACACTTTATCATAATATTCAAAATTTTTCAGATACACTGTACATGTGACAAAAGGCTCCTTTTTGACAAAAGTCATAATTAGTGTTATGGCTTTACATAATCTGCCACAATCATTACTAACACAACCCAGAACACATTAGTATATCTATTAGACATTCACTAAAAGCATTATAGTCCATGTTTCCATAAGCTTAGTCTAACAGAAAAATCAATAGAACAGGTATTGACTACATACGCCGAAACCCATTAGACAATAGGAGAACACTGTGGACATCCTATTAGAAGTTACTCAATTTTGCTTTTCAGTAGATCCAAAATATCGACTTGAACCTCACTTTTGGTGTACATACTGTATTTTTTTTGTTTGTTTCAACATTTCTCCTTTGATTTAGCAATATCATGTTAAAAGTGGAAAATTGTGGCCATGAAGGGATGCACATAGTGAGAGTGCAAAGAAAACATTCCCCACATCACACCACCTCCACCAGCCTGGACGGTTGACACAAGGCAGGTTGATTCGGACTCATTCTGACTCTACCTCAGCAGAAATGGAGATTAGACCAGAATATGTGTTTCTCCGGTATTTATCTGTCCAGTTTTTGATGCATCTGTGCCCACTGCTGTCTCAGCTTTGAGTTTATGGCTGACAGAAGTAAAGCCCGAGAGTCTTCTGCTGTTGCATCCCATCTGTCTAAAGTTTCAATGTGTTGTCCATTCTGAGGAGCTTTTCTGCTTTCAAAAGATTTACAGAGTGGTTATCTGAGGTACTGTAGCCATTCCGTTAGCTTGAGGCAGTCTGACCATTCACCTCTGACATCTCTTGTCAACAAGGCGTCATCAGAACTCACACTTACTGGATGTTTTTTTTTTTTATTGGACCATTCTAAGTAAATCCTAAGGGCTTTTGTTTGTGAAAATCCGAACATCTGGCACCAAAAATCATGCCATGATCAAAATCAATGAGATTCCATCACCACCCCGACCCCCCCCCCACCCCTGCGGCATAATAATGGTTGATGTGTACATTACCTGAAGCTGCGTAGTCATACAAAACTACAGTACTACTAAATTAAATTGTTTAATTACTAATGTTTAAGTATATTTTTATTCTACTCTTATAATCCTCCCAAGATGAAAGCCATGGAAAGGATCAAATGATACTTTTGACAATTGCATGTTTAAGTACATGTGTTTTGTTTCGATGGCTCCAAGTTGATTTAATGAAGCTTACATTTTGTTAATAAAACTGTTCTTAAAAAATTGACATATTTCACATGTATAAGAAGATAATATAGGAATCTAGTGAATAATATATGAATACTCAATGTGACATAAAAGGCTGAGTACAGTTATTCTGCATATTTTGGTCAGAACTGCTAAGTAAGCAGAAAAAGCTGGCTCACCTGGCTCCAGACACCTGTCTGGTGAAGAGCATAGAGCCCAACTGGGTAACAGCTTTATCACAGTTAGTCTGAAGTCCATCCAGGGACATCGCTGAGGAGGACAAAATGACAAAATTCTTTGAAATCATGAAAATTTATTTATCATCAATCTACTAATTCACTAACATACAATAACTTTCATAGCTAAATATGTGAAGCCGTGTGTGTTAGTGTTTTTCTGCAGACTGTTTCACCTTCTGGTAATATTTTACATCTTTATATAAGAACTTCCCCAATAAATTAAAATGTCCTGTCATACAGCATATTTGTTCAACAAACAGTAACTGTACAGCTGATTTGATGGCAATGACTGCTTTCTACTGATTCCTAAAAAGAGCATTGGTCATGACTGCTAAAGCACACAAAGATCTATGTACATGAACGGAAAATAATCGACAAGCCATGTTTATATTTGGTTTGGTTATACATGATGATGCGATGCATTGACTATTCAGTAAAAGTTAAAGGTAATGTGATTCATATCAATGTGTGTGTCTCTCACCAAGCGATATGGGATTATGTGGTGTGTGTAGCAGTCTCTCTCCATGCCTATCAGCCAGAATCTTCAGCTCCTGAGCCAAGTGGGTGTACAGCTCCTTCAAGCAGTGCAAAAATCACAGTTATAAATAGCTCCACAATATCAGCTTTTTTTTTTTTTTCACACTGTTTACTGCTCATGTTGCAATTTTCCATCTGCTGGTCTACTCCCTCCAACTGCTCCTCTATTCGCAATCCTTCTGTCCTCCTCACTCTCTCCAACCCTCCCTTTCTCTACATGCGTTTATTAGCATCCCATTAGCTCTCCTCATGCTTTAATGGCAGGGGTGTGCTATGAATAGCAGTGATGGTGGTAATGCAGTTCAATGATATTACATAGGGACAAAATGAGACTATGCATTAACACATGATAATAAATCTGTTTTTGTTCCCAAGATGCCAAACATCTATGTATGGAGAAGTGCTTTTATAACTGCATAAGGTTTTATGAGTATAACAATTTTTATTACATTGTATTGTGGTCACAAACCAATAAAAAGCTATTTATTTCTATTTCACAATTATAAATGGACTGCTGAAATTTATATTATGTTTCATGATGAATGGACTAATTAAAAATTGTCCAAAATTAAATCAAAATGCACTGGCTATAAAAATCTGTCTAAAACCTCCCATCTCTAAAGATGCAATTAAAAGAAATAAAACTTAAGAAATATGTAAGCAAAATTGTTATATATATTACCTTTTTTCTTGTGTGTGATTTAATTTCACACACAAGAAAAAAAGGAAAGTACAAACAAATCTAGTTATTGCATGCTTTGTATATTTACTCACTCATTCACTCATCTTTTATACCGCTTAATCCTGTATACAGGGTCGCGAGGGGCCAGGAGCCTATCCCAGGAGGCTTAGGGCCATCGCAGGGCACACACACATACACACACTACGGGCAATTTGGGAATGTCAATTAACCTTACTTACATGTCTTTGGACTGTGGGAGGAAACTGAGGTACCTGGAGGAAACCCACCAAGCACGGGGAAAACATGCAAACTCCATGCACACAGAGACGGGAATCGAGCCTGGCCGGGAATCGAACCCAGACCATGGAGGTGCAAGGCGACAGTGCTAACCACTAGCTTTGTATATTTAGAAATATACAATTTAATATTATTAGATAAAAACTTGTTTGTTTGTTTGTTTTTTTTTGTCCACAGTCTTTTGAGCCAAGCAATTGCATTAGCCTTGGTGGAATTATGAACCATGGTTAATAATGCATATACAAGAATATTATGCATCACAGAAGTGAAAGCCCCCTTGAATGAAACCTATATAAAATGACATATATTATATATTTTGAGGTTGCTGCAGAAATATTGCATCTCCACAAATACTGTATAACTTTAATCATAAAAATTATACTGGGTTTAGTAACTTAGCAACCTTAATCACATGTCAATTAATTTCAATTTAATTTCTATAGAACTTTTAACTATGGAGCAGCTTTCTAGAAATCTATTAATTCTGTTTAGAAGTTTTACATTTAAAAATGGATCTCTAATGAACAAGTCACAGGCGACTGTGGCAAAGAAAAACTCAATGAGATGACATGAGTAATAAACCTTGAAATGAACCAGATTCAAAAGAGAACTCATCCTCATTTGGGTTACAGTGAACAGTGGAAGATGTACACAGAAGTGCCACATGAGCCCTATTGTTTCTGAGACGCGAGACCATCGGGGTGAAAGGGGAGGTTTGGGGAAGATGAGGAAATGTGTGTGTGTGTGTGTGTGTGTGTGTGTGTGTGTGTTTGAGAGAGAGAGAGTTAGTGATGCTTGTGAGACAGTGAGAAAAAAGAGGTCAACTTGGTTGAAATGATTTGTCCTTGGCTGATGTATTGTATGTCAAGCACTGAAGAGTTTCTTAAAGCTGAAAACAAACTGTCCTTTAAAAAGACTCTCCCTCAATTTAAAGTTGTTGACTTTAATTCTAATTTAAAAAAAATTCTAATTGCCCAACTACGTTTTCCCTCAATAAAGCTTTTCCCAACATAAATTAAATACCAGGTTTGAGTGCTATAGATGTTATTTCAGTGCACAGAGTAAAGAATTCAAAGGATTGCACAACCAGGTATTCCTAAATTACTACCCTGAGGTTGTTTCCTAGCAAGTGGTGGTTGGTCTGGAAAAAAATAAAAAAAAGTCACACAGCATACAATCTGGGTGACACCGCATCATGCTATTAAAATTTTTTCTCTTCCATAACTGCATGATATATAGTATAAAGTGCAATTGTGTTAACAGGAAAATATGAATTTATCAACAATTTATGAGGATGAATACCATTTCTAAATTTGCTATAGTTTTAACATATATCCAACTACATCAACTGTTAATAACACTGATGGAGATTCAAGCTTAGTCTTGTACTGACATGGTGCTACTGAGAAAGACCAGGATACCAATAGTTTTTCTGTCATTATGATCATGTTTTCTTATATGAAGATACAAATAAATGTTCATACTGTATGTACAGTAACAGCATGTACATACAGTACCAGTCAAAAGTTTGGACACAATTCAGCTCGAGGCATGGTCTTAATTTCATGGTCTTACCTGATTTTTATTTCTTTCTATATTTTAAAATAATAATAATATGCAATCATCTTTTTTAAACTGTTGATATTGAGATGTTTCTGCTACTTATGCTCTGTAAAACTTTCATAACGGCTCTGATCTGTGGTGCTGTTAATTGGTGATTTCTGAGGCTGGTAACTCTAAATGAACTTCAGCAGAGGTAAGTTTTGGTCTTGCTTTCCTAAGAATGGTCTTCATGAGAGACATCATGGTGCTTGATGGGTTTTGCAAATGCACTTGGCAATACTGTTCTTGCAAGAACTGTTCCATAAAAGCTGAACTTTATTGTTCTAGAATGTAGAAAATAAACCACTAAACAAAAAACATTGAATTAGTCGTGTCCAAACTTTTGATGGGTACTATACATCAAATAGCACACTCTGTATTATATTAGGTTAATATAATTTCTTTTGCTCCTTTTTCAAGCTTGGAGAAGAAATATTGCAGCTTTTCCTCTGTGACAAACGCTTCAGTACATGCAGGTGGCTGGCGCACGAAAACACTGCACAGCTCAACACACACTACTGCATCCTTTTCTGTTTGGAAAAGCTTCAGCTCGCCCTCAATCAATATTTCCTACCAGCTCTCTTTTGTTAATGTTAGCAGGTGCTGCAGAGAACGGAACATTCCATTTTATTGGACATTGAATTTGTCAGTGTCAGTGGTTTACCTTTCTCTCAGACAGGAGTTTCTTATAGCCACTGGCCCCGAGGCTGAGCAGAGTGATAAGTACATCCAGAGATGGGGAAGCTGATGCACGACCTGTTGAGAGGCAAGAAGTCAGAGATAAGGAAAAGGGAAAGGGTAAAAAAAATAATAATAACATTAAAGCTATAAAAGAGTTATAATTTTTTTTTTTCACATTTGTAAAATATCTGTGCTAAGAGTTCTTAGATAGAAAAGAATCTGTCTGTTAAAACTAGTGCAGCAGAAATTGCACAAGATATGTAATACTCAACATAACGTAAAAGCCCATCCTAGACTAAAGGAATGCACAATAAATACTGCAGCATTTGGTATTCACACCGCAGTAGGAGGGTGAAAAAGATGCAGGTAAAAAAAGATAGTTGGAGGCAAAAATAAAAACACTCAGAGAGAATCTCTTGTCTCACAACCACGATTCAGAAGAGATGCAATATGCACTTGCCAAAGCTCAACTAAATAGGAGTAGACTCTTAATATAAAGTGAAATAAACTATTGCATAAGCTGAGACAGCGGAGTGCTCAAATTGCGTCTGTCATTTACAAAATGCATGCACAGAAACAAAGGGGAAGTTATTCACACACTAACCAGGGTACATTTTACTGATCTCTTTAATGAAGTCCTCATCAAAGCCTGCAATAATGGCACCTCCAACAGGAACCATGAAATTTTTGTCCAAGCTTTGAACAAATGCATCAATCCTGCCCACTCTTGCACCCTGTAAACACACTCGATTAACTTACATGTCCAAACAGCTTAAAAAAAACAAAAAAAAACAAGACAACAGCAAAATATTATATTCACACTAGCATGTGCACTTTACCTGCTGTATGAGGTGCATACACTTAGATGACTGTACTCCATAAGCATTGTTGACTATATGAGGGATGCTATATTTTGCACACATGACAGCGAGCTCTTCCAACCTGGATAATAAGAGGCATAAAAATGATCTGCATGTCTATTAGGTATTTATCCCAATTCCAGACAGGTTATTTTTTAAAACATATTTATGCAACATAAAAGCATGAATCCTTCTGTAGCCAGAAGTCCAATAATGAAAAACAGCAAATACTCTCTGTGAGGGAGGAAACGACAGCATATTCCCTCTTTCATTTCAGCTCATGCATGTGAAAGTGGGCAGATAGAACTCTCCTTAAAAATACTTCAGTTCAAATCTTTACTTCAGTTCAAATCTTTTCATTATGCGTGCCATTTTATTCCAACTAGCCACTTGACCTGCCTGTCAGGGACACGAGGAGCAAAACAGGAAGTAGTGGAATGAACACAGAGGATATTGTCAGCTCCAAGTTCCTCGATCTTCTTCTCCACAGCCTCCAGGTCTGTCCTCAACTCATCTCCTTCCAGAACATTCTCAATGACCACCGGCTCAAACCCTGTTTATATTTAGACAAGACAACACATGTATTTCATACCACATTTTACATTTAAAAAATATACTGTTCCACCAAAACTAAACACTTATTACATAATTTCAAGCAAAACACATCCATCATACAAAGTTTTTATCACAAATATATGGCAGGATGTAGCTCAAGTTATCTATCTGTGATTAAACTACATTTTGACTGTCCTTTTCTTTAATGATAACTTTAATTATTTTTAATGTCACACTACAGACATCAGTGTCATACCAGCAGTGACCATTGATTTGAAACAGGACTTCTGGTCAATGCGAGGCCAAATAATGTAGCGTGCTGACGGCCTCCTGTGTCGGAGTGTCAGGAAACACAAGGTCAAGCTCATTCCAGTTGCCATGGGCACCACAAAGCATGTAGAAACACTTCGAACACCTGTGTGAAGAAAACGGTTCCATCCAATTAATTCATTAACACAAGCAAGCATTTTTATCCAATTGTCCAAATAATTATATGACATTCACCGCTAAATCTGAGAACATCCAGCACTAGTGAATTGGTGATCTTGTTAAGGAGACTGGAGCCAGCTGCCTTCGGCTGAACAGCAGCGATGTCACCAGAGCGACCGATGCCATGGATCAATCTAAAACAGAGAAGTGAATATGAACTTCCTCTACGTTTGCAACGCAAACAGAGCTTTACATTAATCTGTCACATATTCTAGCTATTTTTCTTTTAAAAACAACAGTTAAATTTTCCCACTAGTGGTGTAACAGATTGGAGTTAATCCGTGATCCATAGGGATAACACCCCACGCTTAGGCCTGCATGTGAACCGCAGATTAATTGCAAAAATTATCTAAAAATCTACTTTCACTGTATGGTTTTATATTTTGGCCCAACCTTAAGTGAAAAAGCTTTTTTTACATTCACAAATTGTATTTTCACGCCCTCAAACTCTCTCATGCACATGAATTAATTTTATTTCCTCTTGCTCAACCATCACACTCGCTTTAAGCAGCATAGGGTTGCCTGAACACACCAACAAAATCCCCCTATGCACTGCCAAAACACAATTATAGGTACATATACAGTATGTGTTTCACTAAAACTAGTTTTTTTTTACTACATTAAAACTGTTTTTTTTACTACGAAAATAATAAAAAGCATCATAAATATTATATTTATTTATTTCAAATAAACTCCACGTCCACATCATCAAATTAAAAAATATGGTAATCAAGTGAGATTATTTTTAAACATTGGAAGGTATTTATTTCTCTCTCTCTCTCTCCATGACCAAAAACAGTGATACAATCCAAACTGTGTTTTATGATCCATTGCACCCCTAGTTCTTGTACAGGATATACTGTACATAGAAAAACCACAACACTAACTGATATATTTAGTTACACCAACATTTTAATCACTATTCCTTGTTTGAAGGTTTTAATCTATTAACTGTTTGTGGCTACTGGGACTCTTGCATTTGTCATGTAAACTACTTGTGCAATATATAGTAATATGCTGTTTATATTCAAGACATAAAACTATTTATAATTTTCTTGTTGTATACAGAAGGTGAAGTCTGCATGCTCATATCATCACCTTTTATCCTTTATTGATTTTTACATTCTAGAACAATACTGGATTTTTTTTTTTTTTCAAAAATATGAAATAACACACATGGCATTATGCAATTAAGTAACAACAACAGTTAGTTGTTATTTTAAGACACACAGGTCAGCTGTTCTGGAATAGTTAATGCAAGAACAATAGTGTCAATTGCATTTGCAAAACCCATCAAATACCATGATGAAACTGGCTCTCATGAAGACCATCCCAGGAAAGCAAGATCAAAACGTACCTCTGCTGCAGAGGAGAAGTTCATTTAGGGTTACCAGCCTCAAAAATCACCAATTAACATCAGCTCAGATTAGAGCCTTTATACAAGCTTTACAGAGCACAAATAGCAGACACATCTCAATATCAACTGTTCTAAGGAGATTATTGCATATTTTGGACGCCTTTAGTATTGTTTTACAAATGCAGAAAGAAATAAAAATCAGGAAACATGGAATTAGAAGGTGTGTTCAAACTTTTGACCGGTAGTGTATGATATACTGTATAGTGGTAAATTTCTTTTTAAAGAATCGTGTTCATTCCTGCACTACAGATCCAATACATGTAGAATGTGTGTGATGTGAACTGAAGCTGCCCTCCATCACTTACTGAGACAATATATGCCATTTTCCTTTAAATTTTCACCTCCCTGTATTTTAATTTATGTCATCACATGTCCGTTTTCTTTATAAGGTAAATACCACATTTACTAGAGTGAGAAAAAAATAACATGCTTACAGAATAAAGTAATAAAGAAAGCAGATGCATTTACTTTTAATTATATGAAGCCCTAGAAGTTTGATTGCGTATACTTGACTGATTTTAAACACATATGAACAGGTTTGCTACAAACCTTCTGAACTACTAATGTAATATTTTCATTCCTGCTCATTTTATATTTTCATTCCTGCTCAATGCTGTGCCTGTGCTCCTTAGACCACCCACTCTAACAGTGCAACTCCAAACAAAGCATTCAAATGACCTGTAATGTCTTCGGGCCACCAGGTCAGAGGCGACTCTGCCTTCTCTCTCTCCAACTCCACAGTTCCCCAAGAAATTATTACTGTCCATGACAGCGAGCTCATTCAGGAAGAGCTCTATGGTGCTTTCGTTCCATCCCTCCTCTGGACATTTGCCCTGGGAAGACAGGTAAACATCTCACAACAAGGTGCTCTTTAACTATTATTAAGTGTTAAGTAATAAGGTATAATCATAACGTGGAGTCTAGGCACTACATTTACAGTAGTCTACAGTGACACATGAGCAGGATATTAACTGGGAAGGACTAAAATCTATACCATCAATAGCTTAACAATGAAGCTATTGAAACTATAGGCCTGAGCAATGCATTATATAATGACATCTCATTGATAGCATACGAAGAATACACATATATTTAAGGGCAAGCAGGCAGCTGCATTCATGATTTCTAATTGGTCTACTGGGTTTATTGCATGTTTCCTCCAAATTTCAAACATGGCAAACAGAAAAGCTCTAACCTTTTTGTTAAAAAAACAAAGAAACAAAACAAAACACTACATTTATGGTTCTGTCATCTTTCCTTTGTTGAACATTGTTCTCTAATTTGATAGATTAGTCTATCTACTTGTAGTTCCTTATCCAAATGCATTCCGTGAAAAACTGATGTAATCCACCTTGCTCATGTTTATTACACCCATGACACTATAAGTCCTATTTTTATTTTTTTTCAATCACTGCTCGTGACAATCTCTGATAAGCTGCAATCGATCAATAGTCTGGGCTCGGAATAAATCAGCCCCTAGCTCAATCATATCATTCTGTATATGTTCTTACAACCACTGGTGATGTGGTTTCACCAAAAAAAAAAAAAAAAAAAAAAACACTTTAAAACAATAATCTGATTCCAAAAATAAAATGGAATATGAACATGTTTTTATGTTTGGAAGTCATGGATGGCCTTAACCCTGCCAGGCCACTTGCACAAGCTGTCCCTTAAAAAAGAATGTTACAGGACAGGATGAAGGGACGAATGATTCCAAGAGCCACGAACAACCGGGGTAATTAATGCTCTCAATGAAGCTATTAAAACTATAGGCCTGAGCAATGCATTCATTATATAATGACACCTCATTGATGGCATACTGAGAATACACATATATGTATTCTCATATATGAACAGGGTATGTTTATATCTTATTTATTTATTTATTTATTTTGGAATGTATAGTGTCAATCCGGACTCATCATACCACATGACCTTTTCCACTGCTCCAAAGTCCAATCTTTATTCTCCCTAACAAAATGTAGCATTCTTTTTAAAAATTAGTTTCACTAACAAGTGGTCTCCTTATGGCCACACAGCTGTTTAATCTCAATCCTATGAGTTCTCATCACATTGTGTGTGTACGGAAAGGCTTCTACTTTCACTATTGAACATTTTTATTGTTGACGTTTTTTACCATGCAACTTCACCAAGTGTGTTTCATCTCCATTCATGATTTTTTTTCTAATCACATTTTTTTTACACAAAGTTGATGGTCCAGGACTATCCTCCCAGGTTCTGATAATGTGTTGAAGGGTTCCAGTCATTTTAAATCTCCTTAGTTGTTTTCTTTGCTTGATGCAGGCCAATATTTGACACATGTGAAATATATATGTGTGTGTGTGTGTGTGTCTCAATGCTATGTAATGTATGTAAATGAGCAGTACTGTATATACAGTAAGTATAATAACTGGGTGCACAGTTCTCGTGGTTGAGGTGTTACAGTAACAGTGACATGATGATGAAATCTACCTGCTCCAGCAGAGTCCTGACGAGCTGCTCGTGACCGCGCCGAGCCTGCACGCCCTGCCGCACATAGGAAGCGGACACCAGCTTCTCACTCAGCCTGAAGTTCTCCTCATTCATTCCTAAAGCTGTAGAACAAACTTACACACACCTGAACCGCAGCAAGTAGATGCTCAAGTCACTGCCGTCTCAGAAAATCCTTAGTCAGCATGAGTAAATCCTAAATGCTACTCATTTGGACATGTCGTGCACTAGGAATGGTGTATAAACCTAGTGTTTAACACCCTACACAGGGCACTTATCTAGGAAGCACGAGCCGCTTTGGACTCCAGCACATGACAACACCAGCATACTTCCTGTACATGCATTTCCCAAACTCCACCCACAGATCTTTGCTCCTTCAAAATAAAAGTCCTGTGTTGTTTTTTTTTTTTCTATTGCAGAGGTTGTTGGAAGGCAGCACGATGGTTTAGTGTTTAGCACTATGGCCTTGTTTGGTGGCCATAGTTTTTTACAGACAGTGAGTGAGATTGTTGGAAGTTTTGTTTGTTATGTTTTGTTATTCATTCATTCATCTTCAATATCGCTTATCGTGTGTACAGGGTCACAGGGACCTGTATTATATTTCAGGAAACATATGGCACAAGGTGGGGAATACACTGAAGAGGGTGCGAATCCCCAAACAGAAAAGCAGAACAAAGAAACAAACAAAACACCACATTTATAGTTCGGTCATCTTTCCTTTGTTGAACATTGTTCTCTAATTGCATTTCGTGAAAAACTGATGTAATCCACCTTGCTCATGCTTATTACACCCATGACACTATACGTCCTATTTTTTTTTTTTCAATCACTGCTCGTGATAATCTTTGATAAGCTGCATGAATCAATAGTCTGGGCTCGGAATAAATCAGCCCAATCATTCCATTCTGTAAAAGTTCTTACAACCACTGGTGATGTGGTTTAACACACAAAAAAAAAAAACTTTAAAACAATAATCTGATTCCAAAAATTAAATGGAATATGTACGTTTTTATGTTTGACAATTGATTCCAAGAGCCCTGGACAACTGGGTTAATTAATGCTCTCGTGTGTACAGGGTATGACTTCAATATCGCCTATCGTGTGTACAGGGTCACAGGGACCTGGATTATATTTCAGGAAACATATGGCACAAGGTGGGGAATACACTGAAGAGGGTGCGAATCCCCATCGCAGGGCGCACACACATTGTGGGCAATTTGGCAACACCAATTAACCTAATCTGCATGTCTTTGGACTATGGGAGGAAACCGGAGGAAACTATGGGAGGAAACCCACCTAGCACAGGCAGAACACGCAAACTGCACAGACATACAGACCCGAGGCAAACCCTCAACCCTGGAGGTGTGAAGCCACAGTGCTTAGATTTGTTGGATACAGAATAATGCAAAGTGCTACAATCATTTCTGAAAAAAAAAAAAAAAGAATTGTATTTGAGTACACCACAATTATGAGACACAGAGGGGCATTACATGAGAACGTTATTGCTGTTTCTATCCACAGTTATTTCCTGGAGATAAAAAATGCTTTTGAAATTATAAAACATTTTATATCTTGACCTTTATTAGGATGGGAAATATTTATATAATGGTTAACTTCCAGAGGAATTTAGAAAACATTAGGAGGTTTATGAAAAGTTGTGTTATAATGTTGTAACATTATGCATTTTCATTTATAATTCCCTGATTCTGTGTTTCTTAAAAACAGCATACTGTAAATTAACTACAGCAAAGTGCACGGATACTATATGGCTTAAACAAATGTTTAATCACCAACAAAGTGAAAAAGTACACACATACACCTGGTTCGGAATGATCGAGCTTCTATGAATACACTTAGCATGACAGTTTATAGGCACTTACAGGAATCTCACACTTTATCCGACAACTTCGTTTGAACACAAATATGTTCAACACACTGAAATATAATGATTTAGACACAATTACATGGACAGATTTCTCATCAAAAGAAAAATTCAGCATTTTAAACACCAGTATGCTATTAGTCATAAGCACTGTCTGTTGTGTTCATATAATCAACAGTTGAGAAAGCCGGAGGGACAAAACAGGCTAAAGGGTGTAAAGACCATCAGCTGGTGAGTATCACAGCATCATCCTTCCATAGTGAGTTTGGATGGACAAAGGTTTAACATAGAAATAAGAACTTATGTTTGTTTAGTGCATTCAGGATAGACAATATTTTCATTGTAAAAAATAATGTTACAGCTATTTCCAAATCTTAATTTTAAATTAATGCTAAAAAGAGAGACACAGTGAAGGTTATTGTTTGGCAGTACTGAGGTAAGGCTAGAAAGTAGACCCCACTGCTGGATCTGTACACTCCTGCAGCCAGTGGCTATAGTTATTACATCAGATTCTCTGATTCACTGCTTATGATTGTTATTAAATGTGTTGAGGAGCTAGAACATTCAGGTCATAGTATTATGGAGCCTATATAGTAAGGATAAAAGTATGAGGGGTATTTAAGTCAATCCTTAGAAATCAATGTGTAACTTGTCATTAACGCATCAGTCAGTAGGAACTGTCCACTTGCACATTACAGGAACTTGACTTCCTCTGTCCTGACCTCGTCCCAACCATTTGCACGATTGTGCCTTTAAAGTTGTTCCTGGGAGGTCAGCATTTCAGACGTAAAGCAGGTTGGCTGATCATGGCTCCGGTGTACTGCGAAAACTTTCTACCTTGTTGGGATCCAAGCACTAGTGAAACACTGGAATGCAATGCATTGTTGTAGCAGGGGATTATATAGAGAAATAAAGGAATCAAAAGTCCTGGTTTGACTTGAATACCCCTTCTTGTACTATGTTAGTCAGGTGTCATCAGACAGTTATATCAACCACCACTGCCAGCATTTATCGCCAGTCTTATAGTGTATATTCTCCAAGCTGAAATGTGTTGTATAATTCACAAACACTAACATTTTTAATTCATTTATGACTTACCAAAAAAAACAAACAAAAAAAACAACAACTAATTTATAGTGTAAAGTTTTGAACTTCCAAAACAATAAACAGATAACAAAATGACTACACTTGTGCCCTATTTGCTGCACTGGAGGGAGATGAGACAATCTCTACATTTCCGTCATCTTCCGGATCATGTAATTCAGGATGCCACCGTGGTGGAAGTAGGTTAGCTCCACGTCAGTGTCGAACCGCATCCTGGCCTGGAACGTCTTTCCATTGTCCAACTGCAAAAAGCATCATCATGTGAGATTAATGTGATTTTAGCTTATTGGTTTTTAAGTTATTATAATATAAAAATAATTTCTATTTATTATGTGCCTTAGTTCAGTCGGGACTGAAACTGTGTTCATGTGCTTAAAAAAAGTAGCAGGTGTATGCATTATTAGTAGACTATAATTCGTGGGTTCGTATTTCAAAACACTTGTAAGCCAAAGTGAATTTTTCCATAATAAATAATAGAAACTCAAATTATTCGTTCCACAGGCCCAAAAAATAAATACATAAAAATAATGAATACAAAACATAAAGTAAAAATAAAACCTGCACTTTACCTTTAAAAAAAGAAAAAATAAATCCAGACAGATAAGTGTTTGTGTGTGTGTGTGTGTGTGTGTGTGTGTGTGTGGCTAAAGTAAGAGGAGAGGAGGAATTAGACCCCCCTTCTCCATCTTCTCGTCTTACACAGTAACCCTTCTTCCTCGCTCATTTGAGTTTCTCACACACACACATTAACGGAAAGACTGTTTTATCGGAAAAATTAACAAGGAACATCGCTATTGACACTTGTGTGAGCGCATACTAACGGAATCACTGCTGTAAAGTAAAAATAAAACAAATTAACCTGCACTTTACCGTTGAAAAGAATTGCAACAGAGCAGTGTTTCCATCCAGAGAGAGAGACTGACTGTGCGTGTGTGCGAGTGTGAAAACGAGAGGAGGAGGGGTGTGCGCATGAAGGCGAGAGGAGGTGTGTGTGTGTGTGTGTGTGTGTGTGTGTGTGTGTGTGTATGTGAAGGGGCACGGTATCTAATGACAAAGTGCAGGCTGACCCAGAGAGAGAAATTAGATCTTTAACCTCTCTAGTCAGACTTTCTTTTGCTTTACACGCGCACACACGTGTGTTATAATAAACAGTACACATGCGCTGTACACACGCGCATACAGATACAAAATAAAATATGTTTTACACACACGTGGTCACAGTATTATAGTAAACTTATAGAAAGCGTTACTCGCACTCCGAGATTCCACTGTACTTCATAGCATTGCAAAATTTAAATAAGGAGGTAATTTATTAGTGCCACACTGCTTAAGACTAATTGTTGGCATTTATTCTAATTCAGTACAATAAAGCAACCAAAATAATGCATAAATAAACACCTTAATGTCCACGATCATTCTTGGTGTGAGCTGTTCAGGGATGACCACGGTGTAGCGCTCTCGGCCAGTAAGCCCCAGGCTATCAGCCGTTTCCCCAGCCAGGTACTCCAGAGGAATGATCCCCATACCCACCAGGTTACTGCGGTGAATGCGCTCGTAGCTCTCTGCCAGTACTGCTTTGATACCCTGAGACCATCAAAAGACATTTTTTTTTTACTTCCAGGAAAAAAATGCAGACAATTTTTCCACATATAATGCCTCTTCTATTCATTTATCCATTGCTGTATGACAATGTACGTATGATCTTGGATTTATTAACGTTAGGGTAAAATGTATACATGATACTTACGAGCAGGAACGGTCCTTTGGCAGCCCAGTCTCTGGAACTGCCTGATCCATACTCCTTCCCAGCCAGGATCAGCAGGGAATATCCTGCTTCTTGGTACTTCTCTGCAGCATCATACACATCCAGCTGTGGCAAAGAACATTATTTAAAGGAGCAGTTTATTGCTACACACAAAACAAACTGCAACTGCATTGAGAACAACAACTAAATCCACATTTGTGCTGGTGTTGCATGTTGCACAAGAGGTCAGATCAGATAACTGCCGTCCTACCGTGTCCCCTGTAGGAAGGTAGAGGGTGCAAGGCGCCTGCTTGTTGAGAAACTTGTTGAAAAGGCGGATGTTTGCAAATGTTCCGCGAGCCATGACGGCATCATTACCACGCCGAGAGCCATAGGAGTTAAACTCTCGAGGTGTTAGTCTACAGGGAAGTGAGAAACAATCATTTCTAATCTTTAAAGGCTGAATGGATAGAGGAACAAACAATTATTTCAAATATTTAAAGCCTAAATAGCAAGTGACTCTCCAGAGAACAACTGATGAATATCAAATGTGTCTCACCCGCGACTGGTCAGGTAGCGAGCAGCAGTACTGCTACGTGCGATGTTTCCGGCTGGAGAGATGTGGTCCGTCGTCACTGAATCCCCCAAATTCAGAAGCGCATATGCATCTACAATAGACTTAGGCTTTGGAAGCTCTCTGGTCTAAAATATAAACCACATAATTTGCTCAAGCTCCAAATGCAAGTATTGAGCTTGTTTTAAAAACTACTAGTTCTACTACTGCGTCTTTACTTTTATGATGTAATTGTATAGCATGAAACTTTTAACTATTTTATGAACTGCTGTCCCTTGAAGACAATAGTGACAAATTTATAATTACCAGTCCATCAAAGAAAGGTGGAGACTTGATGTAAGTGGATTTAGGGTCCCAGGGGTAGAGCTTGTCAGAAGATGCATTCAGAGAGTTCCAGCGTTCATTTACTTTCTAAACAAAGACGCAAAAAAAAAAAAAGAAGATTACATTCTATATACTTACGAGCAGACTAAACAAGTCACACACGGCTTAAGCATAGTTTACAAACCTCCACTTTCTCATAAACCTCTTTGAACATGGCCGGGATGACAAACTTCCGTTCCACTGCCTGGATCTCCTCTCGTGTGGGCCAGATGTCCCTTAGAAAAATATTCTTTCCCTCTGTGTTTACTCCTATTCCAACACACAACAAACAGAACCTACTGGTTTAATGTAATTTGCTGAACCAAAGGACTCTTATTAGGAAACTGTATATTAAAATGGATAGATGAATAAATAGATACGCAAGACATACTCAAATTTCACTTACCAATGGGCTCCTTTTCAAAGTCAATCTTTATTGTTCCTGCTATTGCATAAGCAATGACCAGAGGAGGAGAGGCTAAGTAGTTGGCACGTGTGTTAGGGTGTACACGACCTTCGAAGTTCCTGTTGCCAGACAGAATCCCTGCTGCTACCAGATCTCCCTGAGAAGAGAAATTCTCATAGTATAATATGCGAAAATCTCTTTCAGACTCTGTTACAGCGAATATGTTCAGTATTTACCTGTGTGATGGCCTCTACAACTGGCTCAGGAAGAGGACCACTGTTCCCTATGCAGGTCATGCAGCCATAACCGACCACATCAAAACTAACAGGAGACAAAATAATACATCAGGTGCAAGTTGTAATGCTGTCATTTCCATGGTGGAACAAAAAGATTTAACAATTTGCTTTAAAAGTGATCAATCACTATAAAAAACAAAAACAAAACACTTTTAAATCAGTCATAAATACTAAACATCTGATATCAAAACATATATTTATATCTTACCAAACATTTTGAATATATACAAATGTATCCATTATTCCCTATTATAAGATTACAATAAACAAATTATAAGATTATTAAGCCTTAAAACTATTTTTATTCTATTCGAAGAAATTATTTAATTCATTAAAAATTATTTCAATGTTGGCAGATCATTTTACAATTAGCAAAATTATTTGCCAATAGAACAAGACTAAGTCTATCTTTAAAAAATGTATATAATAGGTTTCATGTCTAGAAACAGGTTTATTATCTTATCTGTGGTTTACTGTAGCCTTATAGGAAATGTTCTATTATTTTGACTCTATCCAAGATATTTTAACTTGATGCAATTTTTTGCAGTGTACTGTCCCCATTTCTCAACTTTCCATAGATTTAAATATTTTTTACTTCTTCTTATACATAATTTAATCTTAGTTATTGCAAATCTTGATGATATCATACCCTAATTCTGAAAGGTACTCCATTACACCACTTTCCTTCAGATAATAAGTGACCACCCCACTACCAGGAGAAAGGCTGGTCTTAATGTAAGGCTTCACACTTAAGCCATACTGGATGGCCTTCTTTGCCACGAGACCTTTGAGAGTAAAAAAAACATATATTAATAATTTATTTAGGTAAACATATATACTGTAGGTATACTTAGGTATACTAAGTTACCACATAACACATTCTAACTTAAACCATGTGTGCATGTGTATTAAAAAGAAAAGGCAGTGCACCAGATTTGCCACTGTGAAATTACACTTGCGTATATGTTTACCTGCACCCAGCATGACAGAAGGGTTGCTGGTGTTTGTGCAGCTGGTGATGGCAGCGATAACAACTGAGCCATGAGAGAGCGAGTAGTCCACACCGTTATACTGGAAAGGTATGCTGACATGATGGCGCTCAGGTGGCACCTGAAACCCCTTAAATCCTTGCTAAAAAAAAAAATAAATAAAAATCTTAATTAACAAACCTTAAAACATTATAATTAGGTAAGACAGGAAGGTCTTAGTGTGATTTGTGCTGAAATTGAGCATTATGTACCTTGGCTCCTAAACAAGTCTCAAAGTCCTGCTTCATTTCCGATACGGCCACCCTGTCCTGCGGCCGCTTTGGTCCACTGCAGCAAGGTTCGACTGTGCTGAGGTCAAGTTCAACGACCTTCATAAAGAGAAGTCAGAAATAACAAACACAAGCTGTGTAAAGACCGCTGAGCATGTCAATCAGTGTGGAGGTCACAAAATGAACCGTGTGAAGACAAGGCACATTTATTTCTATAAGACAACTTGAGGTGATTTATGAAAATAATTTTAAACACCATAAATAGACAATACAAAAAAGGAAATAAATTGAGTTACAATATGTTGAAGAAGAATATGTTACGTTTCATGCTAAGTTTCTGCTGTTTCAAGAAGCAGCAAGAAATATTGCATAAATATAAATAATACAGTACATATTTCTATACCCTGAGCATATCTGCATATCCATCAGGTACAATATGTCACAATCCAAGCAGGGATACATCAGAATAACAACATATTGTATTTATGGGCGTGTGTTTATATGCAAGTTTACCTTTGTAAATTCTGGATCCTGAGCCTGATCGCTGTAGTCCCTAAACATGCCAACTTCTTTCAGGTACTGTGTAATGTAGCCAAGCTTCTCAGCATCTCGCCCTGATCACACACAAAAGCTTTTACATATCAGGTATACCCTTCACTTAGAAAGCAGACAGAATTACACTTTACTCCCCATCCACTTCATTAGGAACACCTGTACTAGATTTTTTTGCACTAGACTGTAACCCTAGATTTTTTGCACTGCAGTCCTAATAAAGTGGCCAGTAGTTGTATATGACCAAAGGTATGTAGACACCTGATTAATCACCCTTATGTGCTTGCGAAAATTCCCCATTCCATTTTTATTCCTCTATTTGTTGTTATAATAAGCTCTAGTTTTCTGAAAAGCCTTTTCACTAGATTTAGGAGGATGGCTTAAAGGATTTCTAAGTCCTTTCAGCCAAACAAGCATTACTGACTACAAGCACTAAACTCAACATTTTTCGCCATATATTGTATTAATTCTACACAGAAATGCACTTAATTAAAAAAAAAATATATATATATATATATATATATATATATGAAATCAATGACAGTATACCTGTCTGCTTGAGATACTGGACACTGATGTGGTCAACAGGGAAGAAGGCGGCCGTAGCACCGTACTCTGGGCACATGTTGGCAATCGTGGCACGGTCAGCAATGGAAAGCTGGGCTACACCAGGCCCAAAGAATTCCACAAACTTCCCTACCACTCCAACCTGACGCAAATGCTATGGAATAAGCATTTTAACAGATAAGCTATAGATTTAAGCACAAATCATTTGTAAGAACATTTATACATCTTGTAAGGGCATTTAAGAAGTTTGGCATTTCTGAAAACCCTGCGAATTCGGACAAATGCTGTATTCTACTGGTGCTTCCAAGTGTGAATAAATTACCAGTAACTACATTAATCTCACCTTGATCAATTTGCATAAAGATTTGCAATTTGCACACATAATTTGTGCGAATTACTGCACTTTCATAAATGGAATAGCCAGTGAACTTTAAATTGCTAATTTTCAATTACATTTACAGCATTTTGCATTCTGGTTCACTACGACAAGGACTGAAAAGCATCAAGAAAATTATTTGTGAAAACCACTTATTTTATATTATTGCCATTATTTAAATTAGAGGGAAAAAAAAAAGTTAGAAGTAAAGTAAGAACGTTAGCCAAAACAAATCCATAAATTTCAACAATTAAGAGCTCAAAATGTCTAATCTTTCTTTGAGCCCCCGGTTACATTTATGAAGACTGCATTTGGTGCAAGCAAGGAGTATGCAACCAAAACCATTTTATTCTCCTACAAGTTGTTCCCCTACCAAAGGTGCCACACTCTAAACTGTTTAACACATTTGGGTAACAGGAAATGAAAGCTGACATTCTGATCTATCGTTGTATACTCATGCTTTGATCTCACACCCAGTAAAAGCAAAATAATTGGCCTTGCAATTTAAATACTGAACTGAGGTTTTATTATTAAACATTTTTATTGCAGTATACGTGAGACAAAATACCTTCCACTTCTGTTTTTTGAGCCTGATCAGTCTTTTTTTTTCTCCCTCAGAGCTATTTGTTGTTATAATAAGCTCTAGTTTTCTGAAAAGCCTTTTCACTAGATTTAGGAGGATGTCTCAAAGGATTTCTAAGTCATTTCAGCCAAACAAGCATTACTGACTACAAGCACTTGAACTTTTATGAAGTTTAGTAAGCATCACTACAAGCAAATCAACTGTGCCATGCATGTACAGTACTTGGGAATTTATTGGTGACTGGCATTCATTAACAATGTATATACGAAAATGCAAGAAAATCAGAGATTTTACTACACAGTACTGATAAACAAAACCCAAAATTCTTATCTTCTCTGAACACAAAAAAAATGTGTACCTTAGTGACAGTTAGGACAATATCAGTGGAGGTGATGTACTTGTTTGGCGTGCCCTGGAGTTTGTACCCAATGACCTCTGGCAGGACCATACTGATTGGCTGACCCAGCATTACCGCCTCAGCTTCAATACCTCCCACACCTGCTCAGACATATCGATAGTACATCTTGTCAGTATTAATTGCTCTCTTTAACAAGTATTTTCACACAGCTTTTCAAACATAAACATTTACATTATATGACCAAAGATTTGTGGACACAAGACCATCACACATGTTACAGATTTAGTCCTCAGTTTACTGTTATAATATAACTATAATAGTCTTCTGAGGTAGCGTTTCTCTAGATTTTGAAGCATGACTGTGGGGATTTGTGTTCATTCTTACACAAGGGCATTAGTGAGGTCAGGCACTGATATTAGATAAAGGGGCCTGGGGTTCAGTCTATGAAGGCCTCTTGAGCATTTACACTCCAACCTTGGCAAACCATGTCTTCATGAAGCGTGCTTTGTCGACAGGGTTAGTCACGCTGGAAGTTTGGGCCCTTTTAGTTCCAGTGAAGGGAAATTGTAATGCTACAGCACAAACACATTCTTAATTACAATTAAGCACTTACAAATGTCTGGCAAGGGGTTATATGGGTGTGATAGTTACAGTACGAGGCCACATACGTTTGGTCATTTAGTGGACAGCTTCCCAACCCTGGTCCTGGAGGAACACAACCTGAACATTTTATTATCTTCTTTCACCTACTTCAGTTCAGAAAAAGCCTGTTAATTAGCCGCCTATTTAAGTCAGGTGTGTTGGGAGCTGGGAAAACATTAAAATGTGCCAGGGAGGGGGTCCTCCAGGACCCAAATTGGACCCCTGTGATACAGTGTATATTTGAGGTCATTCATATATAACAATATCAACTTTAAAACGTATGTTTTCGGTGGTGTTTTTTAAATTGTTTTTATTAAAATCTCCTAAGGATTGCAACTAAGCATCTTCAGTTTAAAAAAAAAAAAATCTCACCCCAGCCCAGAACTCCCAGGCCATCGATCATAGTTGTGTGTGAATCAGTGCCCACGAGGCTGTCAGGGTAATAGTAGCCATCCTGCTGGAACACAACCCGAGCTAGATATTCCAGGTTCACCTGATGCACTATTCCGGATCCAGGAGGAATGATGCGCATATTCTGGAATGCTTTGGAACCCCACTGTGGACAAGAAAAGCAAAAGATATTACTCTTGTGTGCATTGTAAGAATTGTATTGTCAACTGAGGAAACTAAAGTAGAGCATTACCTTTAAGAACTCAAAACGTTCCTTATTTCTTTCAAATTCAAGTTCTTGGTTTTTCTGAAGACTGTCAGACCTGAAATTAATTTTGATAAAACTCAATGAGCGTTTTTTAAAATGTAAAATGTAAAAGTGTTTTATACACATGAACAAACATCTTTATAACTAACGTCGCTTCTAGCAATGTACTTCTAGTGTAATAATTTATGATAAATAATATATTATATCTATAATAATATATGCACATGGGAACCGTATAAAAGCTAACTTTTGTGTAAAGGTTTTAAACATCCACAGATTCAGTTGAACATTGAATGTGCCACATGAGCTGTGTGGTCAAAGGTAAACCTTTAACACACATCCAACTTGGCAACACTCGCTGTATAACGTCCTCTGCAGATAACAGACAGACACAAACGTCCTATTAAGCACACAATACTAAGATTTAAATGATTTAAATTGTTCTGGGAAAGCTACATTTTGTGTAAGCATTTCCCTATATAAAGTACAGTATGAGCCAAAAAAATGTAGTACTGAAATGAAAAGATGAACAATATTAGCTCGTTGTCATCTGTGAGTTTATTTCTCCTCGAATAAACTAACATACACTCTATTATCATGTTGATTTACCACAGTATTCGTAAGGTAAGTGTTCAAAGTGTGTGTTCATATCATTTATGGAAATTTTTTAAACTTATCTGGAACAATGGTTGCTTCAGATTCCTGCGAAAGGAGACGATGTGTTCACGTAATGGAGGCAGAGTTCTTGGCGGATCTTCACAGTTGAATAGTGCATACCGCATTTTATCTATTTAACTAGCAGACAACCTAATCAAATCTTATTGCAATATTTGTTGTTCATTTAGTTTTAAGATAAAGCATTTTAAGCATTTAGCATTTTTGCATTGGCCAAGTTTCAAACAATCTAATTAGTCTTCTTATTAAATGTGACCTTATGTGAGCCTGTTGCTCAGCTCTGCTGTTCTTTGTGGTAGGTGTGGCTCAGCAGGAGCTCATTACATAAACACTGAAATGGCACATCTGGAGGAGAATAAATGGTGAATAAAGGGAGTTTGAGGTATGAATTCATTATGTTGTTGGTCTTTCGGCAAGGGGTCGCTACCAGGCTTGGGACCCGAATGGGGTTTGGGCATTGGCTGGGAATTACACCTAGGGCTTCCACATAGCAGGCAAGAAACATACGACTGAGCCACAAATGCCCCTGAAGAAATTCATTATCCTAGGGGTACTTGAGGATGATATGGAGAATTAATTTAATCACTTTTTGAAGGGTCTCCAAGACCTATGTTAACATGTTGGAGAAATACTAAAATATGGGACCTTTAATACATCTGAAATAAATTAGAAATCGCACACATTTCCAGTCGTGCACATGGTAAATTACTTACTTTCTGTTGAAATCCACTTGAATGGAATGGTCAATGACTAGGTCAGCAGGACACACAGGGTTAATCTTCTCTGGATCACCACCCAGCTTTTTTACTGCATCACGCATTGCAGCAAAATCCACCACTGCAGGAACCCCACTGTCAACAGCAAAGAAGTCATAGCAGCGGTAAACTCAGAGCTACATTTCATGTGGGTTTTTTTTTTTGCATGCTCTTGCAGGTGTTATCTAGCACTACCCCTTCACTTATACTAATTTTTTATTATATGTATAGTAGAATTGTTTGTTACACACAAATAACCCATGAAATGATTAGTGAAACACATGAAATAGTGTCAGTGTAACATGCTAAGGAAGAAAACACAACATGGAGTGCTGTCGTGGGAAAATAATCAGTTGCGGGGTGTTACGATGCAACCATTAAGCTGCTTCTTTGCTGGTAACAGCACGTCCTGAAGCCTTATTACAAGGAACCACAAGCCCCTCTGTGATAAAGAGCCCGGTTTTGGAAAGGTCAAAGGAAACTTTTTCCAACAGAAATCTTTACAATATTATCTGAAGCACCTGAAGTGCCAGTCCCTGAGTAAGAACTATTACATTATAGAAAAAAATACATTAATGTAAACCTGTGATTTACCTTGCAGCCCCACTACCATCTGAGCCGTGATATTATAGAAAATTAATGTGCAACTCCTGGCCAATCAGAACTCAGAATTAAACAGCATTGTTGTATGACAAAAATCAAGTTGTTTAAATCTACTAAACACAACAGAGGACAGTGTTCCTTGTCTCTGAGTAATTTATCAATTAAATATTGAAATGAAAGACGACACTGATATGAATATACTCATGAATATATAATAGCAATACCCAAGAACCTTAGAAAAGCCAAGAAGAAAAACAGCTAGTCATTAAAAGCTAGTCATTACAGATGTAATTAAACCTACGTGAAGTCCTGAAGGATGACGCGGGCAGGTCTGAAGGGCACCTCCACCGTCTGGGTTTGGGTCTGCTTCCAGTTGAGTATGCGCTCCACATCTTCCTTCTTTACCAGAAACTCATCACAGTTCCTCACTGCTGACTCCAGCAGCACACGGATGGAGAAAGGTAGGTGTTCTGTATTCAAGAAAAAATAAAATAAATGTTATTAATAACTCTCTCCAGTTCCACTCAGAGAGTATGGTACACTTTAGTATGCTCAATTTAATGTGACTCAAACTATATTCTTTAGAACTCATTTAATCAAGAAAAAAAGACTGATTATGACATGTGAGAGCATTTAATGTTCTCTACTCACTTTAAATAAAATTTTCACACATCTGTCTGTCACGAAAAGATTATAAGTAAAATGTGCAGGTATATAATTACAGAAATGAGTATATGTGACCCTGTCTGTAAAAATCCTGCTAAGGTAATTTTTTTGTGTTTTCTACATAAATCATTCAATGAGGGTGAGTCAAAAATGATGGCTTTCCGGTTAAAACTCCTGTTGGCCGCACTGTCTAATCGGCGTTTCCGTTCAAGGCTACTTTCTCCCAAGTCACTGCTGTGCAGGTGTGAACATTTTACGTCAGTTTATTTGTAACTGTAGTGCGAGCAAAAATAAATGCTCCACTTGTGATCTACATAAAAGAAGAGCAGCATGCAGTGATTAATTTTTTGTTGTGGCATTAATTGATGCACACAGTTTTGTGGGATTCTCAAAGGCCAATATTGGAACATTATCAGGAAAAAGTTTCAAAAGTCCTCATTACAGTGAGATGCTATTTAAAGAGCTTAAGCCTGAACTTCGGATTAAACGCAAAGGGCTGATATCCTAGGTCACTGTGATCTTGCATGACAACAAATGTCCGCACACTTCTGCTCACACTGTCAACACTGAAAAGATTCACTTCTGATGAAGAAGTAAAGACAGAAATGCATTTGTGACTCGCAGTTCAACCTAAAACATTTTTTAACAAGAGGAATATGACAGTTTGTTGAAAGACAGAAAAATGTGTTTTGAAAAGCAAGAGATTATGTGGAAAAATTATGCAATTTTCTTTTCTAAAAGTTAATTAAAATAAATTCTACAGCCAGAGTGTGGATAATTTTTGACTCACCCTCGTAGAATGATTTTATGTAGAAAACAATGAATCACAAAAAAATTACTAGTCAGGTTTTCACAGACAGGGTCACATTTGGCATCAATACCAAAGTCACTATTAGATTACTTAAAAGATCATGCTTAGCTGGACCTGTAAATGATTTATTTATTTATTTATTTATTTTTAAAGCAGAAATTCAGAAAATGAAGAAATTCTCTTACCATATCGGAGGTCTCCAAGCTTTCTGAGATTGAAAAACTTCCATTCAGGCTTCTGAGGGTTGAGAGGCTCGATGATGTGTGCGTACGGGTTACTCATAGTTGGAGACTCTTTCCTTATCCACACGGTACCTGTGAGTTACCTGATAATTCAGGAGAAAAAAGGCTAAATAAAAGCACACCACTTAATCACAATCCAGTTACACCCAGGACCTTGTTCAGGACCTTGTTTTAAACATACTGTTAGTAGCTAGAACACCTAATTAAACATCCAACTCCTTTCACTTAGACTTGATCATGTTAGCTCCTTTTGATGCCCCCTTATTTAGAAGTAAAGGCTTGAGGCACTGCCAAATTTGAGCGTCCGATACGTGACGAGCAGGATTACAACAATGAGACAGGACAAGCCACAGAAGTGGAGCAATGTAAATTTTATCTGCTCAGACTTTAAATAAAGGCTAAGCTCCTTGTCCAATAATCTAGTGTTTGCATCAAAACCTTAATGCCTGAAAGATCCAGAGCTGATAATTAAAATTTAAAAAATATGTTCCCATACACTATAAAGAACAAAGAAAAACTTTGTCTGCCAAAACTGTGACTAATTTTGGAGTGTGTGGTTATGTAAAATACAGGAGCCATGCTGTAATTAAACGTCTAGTGATAAACACAGACAGTGTACAGTATATTGTGAAAGTCTGCATAGAAGATCATTGTGAAACTAGAGGGAGGGACTAAATAAACGCTCAGGTGATGGGTCTCAAGATTATGTTAGAGCTTTTGTAACAACAACAACTAGAGATAACATCTAGTTCACCCATATTTAAATCAAACTTTGTTTGAATTTTGAGGCTTAGATCTGGTTAAACTAATGCTCACTGGATCCAAGCAATTCCAAACAGAAAAGTCACAGACTTGACTACTATAGTATGTAGCAAAGTAAGTAAGATTTTGCTGCATTAATGAGCCTATGCGTTGAAGAAAATACTTCAGGAAACCAGTCAAGCAGGGCAGTTCACTCCATACTGCATGAGAACTAACCAGAAAGTTCAAGATCATTACTCCTTTCAAAGTCACAAAACGTGATAATGACACAAGACCCTAAATGAGGCATTATTAAGCTTTTCCAAATCGAGGACAAAACCCCCCTTTCAACACCACATTCATAAAGCAACACAATTTAAAACAACTGTTGATTTCTACAGGTAAAATATACAGTTCAAGTTAAAGATATACGTACAAGGGGTGTTCAAATCAAGCCGAGACTCTCGAGGACCAGGGCTAGCTCAGTGGTTAAGGCATTGAACTACAGTTTAGTGATGGGTCATTCATGAACGATTCGTTCTTTTTGAACGAATCTTTAACATGACTCAGAAGAATGAGTAGAGAGTGATTCGTTCATTTTCTACTGGGCGCGCATGCGCAAATCATCGCAAAAACCTCCGTAGGTTATGTACAGGAAACAAAATTGAGCGATTCTTTCTCAGTCGTTCATTCCTTTGTCACATGACTCCCATAGACGCTATGCAGTGCAGTACGCAGGAAACAGAATTGAACGGTTCTAACGAATCTTCAAGTCCTGAGTCGTTCGTTCATTTGTCACGTGACTCCCATAGATGCTATGCAGTGCAATATATTCAAAAGAACGAACAACTCAGACTGGAAGATATGATGGTGAGCTACTCATTCTGTTTATTATAATATGTCCTTAGCTGCACTGTAATATTTTGATTACTGGAACTATAGCCAAAATTTGTGTATGTAGACATATTGGGGTTTTTTTATTGAAAATGCAACATTTTATTTTAATTTCTGACCAAAAGAATGAAATGAACTAAATGATTTAAAAAAAGATTTGTTCATTTTGATGAACGAGATTCAAAGAACCGAGTCACTAAAATTATTCAAACTTCCCATCACTACTACAGTTCGGAAGGTCCCAGGTTCAAATCCCACGACTACCAAGTTGTCCCTGTTGGACGCTTAAGCAAGGCCCTTAACCCCCACCTGCTCAGATGTATAACGAGATTACTTCTTTAAACCATTTTCACAATTAAAATGTTTTACCAAAGGTATGAGTCTCATCACAGTACTGTACTTGAAGGTCGACCAGTGTTACACATTCATTCACAAAAAAATTCGGCACAAGTCTGGGGTTGACTTGAATACCCCTCGCACTTAATGTTGTTAACTGCTCTACTTTTTTTTAAGTGATCACTTGTACCAACATATGATACAAGTCACCTGATGTTAACATGGTTATAAGGTCTGCCACTGCCATCAAAAACTTTAGCTTTTTTTTTTTTTAATGAACTGCCACAGGACAGTCTGGAGAACATTTAATAACAATATTAAATTAAGCAATCAGTCAATACCTACAGTTCTAACTACTAACCACCAATTTTTAAGCTTTTTTATTATTATTATTTTGCATGGATTAAACCTACAAATTACAGCTGGGTTTGGGTTTAAAAGCCTTCACACATTCAGCTTCTGAACATAAGATTAATGCAATGTGGTGTTTATTTTTATTATTTTTAAATTTTTATATTTTAACCATGTTTTAAATCTACAGTTGCGGAACCCAAGGATTCAGTTAGTAGAGATGCCACATCAGAAATTCAGGATCCGCAAGATAAATCCAAAACTCAGGTTATGGTCTGTAATGAACAGCGACTTGATGGTGCTGGGGTTCGAATCTGGGTCAGTAGTCCAATGCTTTAACCACTGAGCTACCCCAGCCCCCAAAATCATACATAAAAGTAAACTTGCTTTGCTAAATTGCCAATATGTATGAATGAGTGCTCTGTAATGGACTGGTGTCCCATACAGCGTCCATTCCTGCCTCACATCCAGTACTTCCAGGACATGTCCCAGATCCAAAGCAACTTAAGCCAGGATAGAGTGATTACTGATGAATGAATCTACATAAGTATAATAAGGTTAAGGTCTAAGGTTAGGGTTAAGGAATCCAGAAGAGAATCATACAGACTTAATGAATTATGTCAGCTCAAAAACACCACTGTAGTGCTGTAGATATTTTGACTTGATCTCTCCAGTCATAGGAGCTATAAACTATTGCAGTAACGCCATTATATGTGTATTCACCCTGTACAAAGCAACAAGTTACATAATCTGTAAAACAGCCCTAATTATATATTAAGAGGCACTGCTTCAACTGTGCACCTGCTCTGTTATATCTAATAAAAACTTTAATAAACGAGCTAACAAGCAACATGGGTTTGCAGATTCTGCTTCAGTAACTACATAACAGTCTACCATTCACGCATTTTTTTTTTTGGTATTAATATTAATGTGCACAAACATTAAACTTCCTGCTGCTGTTTGTTGCCGACCTGCACTGGTCTCACTCTCACTTCTCTCCCATTGATAATCTGTCACTGGCCTGTATGTCTAGTGTCGCTAAAGCTAGCTAGCTAACAGAAGAATGCAATCGCATTGTTAAAGGTGACATTCATTTCCAAATCTAATATAATGTTTTCCCGAATCTACACAACTAATGTTATTAAATTTCACATGACTTACCGAGTTTACACAATGACCGACCTCTGGCAATCAGTTCATGTACTAGCGCTACAGCTACCTGAAGCAGAAAACTACAGACCACTTCTCTTACCGTAAGGGACCTAAAAGCACAGACTTAAAAAAAAAATAAAAAGTATATATAATTCATGAATTTTCTTTAAGATTATCTACTGTATTAATTTGTGAAAATTATAATTAGTATATATAGACTCAAAGTTAAAACAAGCATATAGAATTGTAAATATATATTACAATTTGACTCTACGGCGAATAATGTTATATCGTGACGATTTCTGGCTTCATTACGGTAATGATTCAGCTGTTTGTCAGTAAGGTCGAAGTACTTACTTTTACGCCTATTCGGTACCATTTTATGCCTAAAATGTGTTTTAAAACACAACGACTGAAATCTATAAATAATATAAACACGGCTACTAAGACAGTTTGGGCTGTATGAACAAATTAAAGTTATACTGGACAAAAAGAAACTGCTTATTAGTTAATTGAATGGCTTTTATTGGCTTTCCACCATGAACAGCAGGTGCAGGCCACAGTAAAACTGAACAACGCTTCCCCAGGATCATGGGGCTACAGGAATCAGCACAGAACAGTACAGTAAACTCAATAACACAACCAAATTAGACTACAATACAGTTAATTAATTGCATTAAAGAATCAGTCAATGTAAGCATCAAGTGCAACATATAGTAGGCTACAATAGGCCAATTTCATTTGGTTTTACTGCTATAAGACAAAATTCCTAAACAAGTCTGTGGTTGAATATGAATTGTGTTCAAGTCAAACGAGGACTTTTGATTGTGCAGAATAACAGAACACAGTTACGAGAGTAAAAACTACCTTTATTTCTCTATATAATCCTCTGCTACACTAATGCCCTCATTCCGGCGTTTCACTAGTGTTTGGATACTATCAAGGTAGAACGTTTTGTCAGCCATGATCCATGATCTGACTGACTGCTTCACATCTGAAACTCTGACCTCCCAGGAACTCCTTTAATGGCTTGAAGCACTCAGGACTTTATGGGAGCGTGGCAATAACTCGCAGCCGAGTTCCTGTAATGTGCTGTAAAGTGGTGTTTGTGAATAATCGTGTGTACAGTTCCCACAGACAGATGCATTATTAGTGACAATTTATTCTGCGATTTTCAGAGATCAGGTGTTCCAGTAGCTGAAAGTTCACAGAAATGACTGCAGTGGCCTAAGAGAGTCTCAGCCGATATTGTAGGGCATTCTTTAAAATGTTTGCACAACTGAAATATTTTACTGTGACTAAGGGTCTCATCACTGTACTGTGCTTCAGTAAATATCAATCAGTTTTACACCTTCATTCCCAAGAAGTCCTCGTTTGATTTGAACGCCCCTTTTATTAAATGTTCATAAACAACTCATCCAACCTCGTATGATACTTGTCCATATTGTGTAAAATTCTTTTTAAAATATAATTGGTACAGTGTAAAAACAACAATCATGTCTTTGTATCTGTCTGGGTTTTGGTACACTTCATGTCACCACCAAGCTTTGAGCTAGTTTACATTCATCTGCATGTGTAGTTCTTGGCAACAGTAAAGGAAGGGACAAATCAAGCTCTGCATTGAGATCAATGATGGAGCTATTTCCTCCTTTTGCTGCTCTTCTGCAACCTGTAAATCTTCCTGGCCTGTTCTCTCTCTTTCTCCTGCACCTCCGTGTCATCCAGCACCTCCAGACAGGGGATCTGACTGATAACATACTGCCTGTAGAATAAGAGTGAACCCAAATCAGAAATATTGTTTCCTAACTATAATTACAAACCACAGATTTCAGTCTTCTGTGAACAATTGATAGTACATTAAGACAATTAAATACATGTAATGCTGGTGGAAGCAAAAATGCTATGTCAAAAAGCAAGACAAATGAAGCTTGATGTCTGACCTAACAGACTTGCTTTTATAATGCAAGACATTACAGGTTAATACAGTCATTTTATAAATCAATGGATACCATAGCCCTGTGGACTGGTGATATTATTACAAGTGTTTTTATTGGAACTTTTTTCTAAGCACATTTTATTCATGTTAATGAAAATGCATTAAATTGCAAATGTGTACATTTTAATTATTTACAAAATCAAAACTGTAGTTCATGTATGATGTCAGAATAAAAAATGTTTATTTGAATGGGGTCTTAACAAAACTGACTTTTTACAGAACAGTTTCTTGGAAATAAAAACACACCATGCAATTCCTTTCAAAATAATGTTATGCTATTTTCAGCTGCATTACAATAATTAGTATTTCTTTTAAACTTGAAATGAGAATAGGAATGCACATATAAATGTTCAATACAGGTCATCTAGAAACTGCATTTTGGGGGACAAAACTCATTCATTCATTCGCTATACTGCTTATCCTGTACAGGGTTGCAGAAAGCCTTGAGACTTTCCCAGGGGATTATGGCACAAGCCCAGGAGGTGTGCCAATCTATTGCAGGGCACACAAGGACACACACTCACTATGGGGAATTTGGAAATGCCAGTAATCTGCATGCCTTTGGGTGGGTAAACTGGAATAACTGGAGGAAACCCACCAAGCACGAGGAGAACATGCAAACTTCATGCACACAAATAAGAGACCGATGAAGCTTACTTAATATTAGGGAACTTGCAGCGTATTTGCTCAACTATGATGGGAAGATTGCTTATCTTTGTTATTGTTGAGCCACAGTGTGGTGAGACTTGGCATGTAGGGGAATTTGACATGAGTGCTGTAGTTGTTGCCATCCAGGATGAGAGTGCTCCCCTAGAAGAGCTGGGCTCTGTTAATGACTGAGTTAAGGGCTATTGCTTATAGGGAAAGGCATGACATAAGGCAAAATGTGTGACTCTCAGGCCAGACAGTTTGTGGGAGTATGTTAATGGGGGTGCATGCTCATGTACGGTCCTGTGCAGACTGTATAAGTTCCTGTTTTCTAGGATGTTATTATATTACCACATCATAGGGGAATTGAACCCCCCAAAGTGCAAGGCCACAGTACAAAGAACAACACCACTATGCTACAAACAGCAAAACTGATTTTGAAAAAAAAACTAGTTAAAGATAATAAGAATGAGAAGAAGAATGAAGAAGAAGAAGCATTTGAAAAAAAAACATATTTTTATAGTAGTAAGTCTGATTTATGTGGTTTATTAAATTAAAGTGAAAGTCTGTATGTCATTGACATGTCATGTTTGGGATGTGGGTGAACAAAACAAGTAATAGTAAATTAAGGACACCAGCTGAGATTTGATGTTTGTGATAAAAATTATAATTTTTGCAGACAATCTACTGATTCTCTATTCTCTATTATTATTATTTTTTATTATTATTATTATTATTATTATTATTATTATTAATATAGTATGAGTAGTAGTAGTGGAAGGATCTGTGTGGCGATAAATCTAGAAAAATATCTAAAATTCCTGAACAGGATATACATGTTGACCACTAGATGGAGTAGTTTACACACATCTGAACTCATGTATGTACCGTGGCCAAAAGTTTTGAGACTAAGTATGTTTAAAGTATATCATTTAAAGTATATAACTTATTTAAAGTCATAAGTGTCAACGGCTTTTATTGATAATTACATTAAGTTTATGAAAAGAGTCAGTATTTACAGTGTTGACCCTCCTTTTTTTTTTTTCAAGATCTCTGCAATTGGCTCTGTTAAATATGGCTGTCAATACATTTCCGGGCCACATCCTGACTGATGGCAGCCCATTCTTGTATAATCAATGCTTGGAGTTTGTGAGAATTTGTGGGTTTTTGTTTGTCCATCCGTCTCTTGAGGACTGAACACAAGTTCTTAACAGTATTAAGGTTTGGGGAGTTTCCTGGCCACGGACCCTATTCTTGCGCTGTTTTGTTCCCAGAGCCTCTTATCACTTTTGCCTGATGGCAAGGTGCTCCAACATGCTGGGAAAGGCATTGTTCGTCACCAAACTGTTCTTGGAAAAGTTGCTGTTTTTGGAGGAAGTTTTTATACAATTCTTTATTCATGGCTGTGTTTGCTCACAAAATTGTGAGTGAGCCCACACCCAGTTAGTCCCTGTACCTTATGGTTTTCCTGGATAGAAGTGGCTTCTGAAATGCTTGTAACTGTACTTCAGTATACCATAGTAACATCTGACAAGATTTTTTTTACAACAGTGAAGCAGCAGACTTTGAGAAAATTAACATTTGTGTCATTCTCAAAACCTTTGACCACAGCTGTCAAAAAAGCTTTAAGTGACACCTTCACAAAACTGAACTGAACCAAGCTCTTTAAGTTGGTAATTCTGTTTAGCCATAAAGGAAGCTATTTTGCATGTGGGAATTTTTAGGTTGATGTATTTACCTGTAATCAGTGTACTGTGTCAGACTGCCTCCATTAAAATAACTGGGTGCTGCTTCATTGTTCATCATACTGAGTATCCTGTAATTACAGCAGGAGACCATATCCAACATCTTTCTGAGATGCAAGAACACTGAGACTTGTTTTCAGAGGAATCAACAATTCTTATTAAAGAATGAGACACCAGATGAAGCTTACTTAATATTAGGGAACTTGCAGCGTATTTCCTCGACTATGATGGGAAGATTGCTTATCTTGTTCTTGTTGAGCCACAGTGTGGTGAGACTTGGCATGTAGGGGAATTTGACATGAGTGCTGTAGTTGTTGCCATCCAGGATGAGAGTGCTCAGCTTGTCCAGCTCCCCCAGAAGAACTGGGCTCCTTTAATGACTGAGTTAAGGGCTATTGCTTATAGGGAAAGGCATGACATAAGGCAAAATGTGTGACCATGTGGCAAATTCTCAGGCCAGACGGTTTGTGGGAGTATGTTAGTGGGGGTGCATGTTCATGTACGGTCCTGTGCAAACTGTATAAGTTCCTGTTTTCTAGGATGTTATTATATAATTCAATAATTTACAGACCTGGAAAGAAGTGCACAATAAAGGATACTCATCCAGCAGGTTATAACTGAGATCCAGGACCTCTAGGGTGTCCTGCTGTTTGAGAATGACGTCATAAGGAATTTCCAAGAGGCTCTGGTATGCAAAGGAGAGCCTCTTCAACCCTGGCTTTATGGTGGATTTCCCTAGGTCCCCTCGCTCCATTACACTGCTCTCACATACCTTCATTACATCAGATCTCGGTAACACATCATAGATGTGACCTACATACATGAAACCATATACAACACCTTTAAGCATAGTACATCTATTTTACTCAAAAGCAATTCATTTATTAAAATTAGGAAAGCTCATAATAAGGGAGAACTACACCCTGGATGGTTGTCCTGTCTATCACACATTTACACACTTATTTCAACTTAAGGGTAAATTAGTGTCCATCTACTGGCATGTTTTAGGAGGTGGAAAGAAATACATTTGAAGTAGGCCAAAATCTTATAAATATTCTACTATACATTAATATTTTGTAAGTGGGACTACATTATATTGGAGGAGTGCACCATGCACACAGACTTTACCATAATTTTGGAATTTCCATCCATTTTATCAGATTATTTACTCTGCCTAAAAGACACTCCTGTACAGTATGCATATTCATATATTGTGTCTATGCCATGGCATTGTCTGTACATGACTTCACAGTTCTTAAATTGCCATTCTCCTATGATGCTTTACTGCATTAGTAGTATTCGTTAGACTTTTTTTAGATTGTTAAAATTAAATGTTTTTTTTATTATTTAAAAAAAATTAAATTATGCTTAAAATAGCAATTTAGATATTTGCATCACTAGCTACCCACTCTCAAAAATTAATTTATTAATTCGTCTTCTATAGAGGGTCGTGGGGGCCTGGAGCCTATCTCAGGATACACAAGGCTGGGTACACCCAGGAGAATGTGCCAATCCATAACAGGGCACAGACACACACACTACGGCCAATTTGTGAACGCCAATTAACCTAATCTGCATGTCTTTAGATGGTGGGAGGAAACCGGAGTAACTCTCAGGCATCTCCCATGCTAATCCTATTAATGAAAGCATCTCAACAAACCTTGCATCTTGCTGCATATGGAGGAGTATTAAAATAATGGCTTAATATTTTTAACTTTGCACAGAAAGCAGTGGCTACAAACAAAACAGCAAAGCTAGGGCAGAAAATAACTTAATATTCCATGCATTGCTTTGCGTCCTATCAGTATGCAGTGAAAGTAGGTCAAAGTCCAGCGTCAACAACTGAAACAAAAGCGTAGCTCCTATTTTATACATATACAATGTCAAGTTAATGTTCTTAAAATTCTACTTGGATAAAACTGACAAAATCACAATATTCACAAGTAGTGTTTTTTTTTTTCTTCATGCAACATTTTTGCTTGCTTTAAAAAAACAAAAAAAAGGCTCAGCAAGATTCCTTCTTCCTTCATTCATTTTCCTTAAATATGTTATGTATCTTTCTATCCACAAAAAGACCAGATAAGGTTTATAAGAGGTTGTTATCAGTAATTCACTTAAAGTTGAATTCTGTCCATGCAGTTATACAATAGTATGCTACACTACTGGACAAATGCACCCATAGGTTCAAAGGTATAAACAATTTACCTTGTATTTTAATGGACAAAATTTTGCTCACCGATGTAAGCTGGGTTCTTCAGGAGGTTGTGTATTGAGACAATGGCTGAGTGTGTTAGACCTAAATGTCTTCTTTATTCACATAAAGGCCGTCTTTCATGTCTAGAGTCAGGATCACAAGGTCTGGATAATTACACTGCCCATTAACCCTTTACTCAGGCCAGTTCAAAGAAATAGGTCAACTGCGGAATCATTTTTAACTAAAGCTTATTGAGAATATAAAAGATTTCAGTGATGTTTTAATGAGTGATTTTAAGGTCTGAGCCCAATAACATTATCATACAGTAATATCAGGTATTATATATTCTATTGTGAATATATATAATACCTGATATTACCTATCAGTGTATGATAATGTTATTGGGCTAAGGTGAATACAATTATCATACACTGATAGGAAATAACAGGTATTATTATATATTCACATTATATCAGGTATTATACTGTGAATATGGTTGAGAAAGTACTGAAAGAAAATGTTACATGTACATGATTGTTGATCTAAATTGTTTTGCCTTAAAACAACTTTTACTCTTGATCTGGTGTTATGAGAGGTGTTCAGGTCAAACCAAGACTTTGTGTTAAAATTTCTTGTGAAATTCTTGTGAATTTCTTGTAAAACTGATTTCAATTTACAGAAGACTACAAACACAATATGGTGATGAGACTCTTAGCTGCAGTAAAACATGTGACTGCTGCAGATGTTTTAAAGGAGGGCACTTCTTTATCGTTCACTTCCAAATCGACATTTCTCTGTTTCCCTCTTGCTCCTGTTATCACCAGCACTGATTTTGCTGTATTTGCAAACTATAATGTATCTTCTTTGTCTTTCGGCTGTTCCCTTTCAGGGGTCGCCACAGCGAATCATCTGCCTCCATCTAACCCTGTCCTCT
>JAQMYJ010000001.1:21193204-21246897 GCA_030014305.1 Clarias laeviceps
ATTTCTTATACTTAATCCGAAGGATAATATTAAATCTAAAGTGTGACCTGCTTTATGAGTGGGTCCTACTACACACTAATTTACTCCTACTGAATCCAGTATGGACATAAATGCTGTTCGCAGAGGGTCTCCTGCATTCTCAAAATAAATATTAAAGACTAATACAAGACCTCTTCAATCAAGTGGGCATCTACTGGTGGCAACGACTCCTTCAACTTAAACAGGAACATTCCCTGAGAAAAAAGGGAGCTAAAGGCTATCATATTGGCCTGGATGTCATTCAAGCAAACACCACTTGAGTCAACACCAAAAAGAGCAGTAAATGGGGATGGTGATTTTAATGGTATTTGGCATATTTATGACAATGTATCCAAAATAAAACTTGAAAAATGATATAACTTTGAGCATGTTCAGAACATATGCAGTAGCGTAGCTTGTTCCTGCTTACATCGGTCACATATGGGATTAAAGTCCCATCTGGATTCATTAGATTTTTAAAAAGATTGTTAGTTACTTTTACTTTTATATGTGACATGTAGTCACTGGATTTATTTATTTTCTTTGTTGTCTGATCAAGTTTTGAGTATCGTTTTCCAAGTTAGATTATGATGCAACCTAGCCTCAATTGCACATTGCTTTATTTATTTATTTAATTTATTTATTTGCAAAAATATATATATATATTGGTAGTAGTATTAATTGTTTTTATTTAGTGTTTTGTTTTTTTATCATTTTATATGTGATGTGTAGTCAGGGTTTTGTTGTCTTGTGTCTCAGGCTGGGTTTGTTTTTTTATTTGAACAAAGGCAAACGACCAGCACATTCAATCCATTCTGTGGTACAGATGATTTGCATATTATTATTAGTGTTTTTATTAATCTTTATTGGTACTTTTCTGCGTGGTATGTCGTCAGTGTTTTGCTTTCCTCTGTCCCAGTCTGGGGTTTTGTTTTGAATTTTGATTTTCTTCTTAGGGCATGACGAAACTCAACCTCAATCCTACAGCGCAGCTGTTTCTGTGGGAGTTACTCGAAACGCCGCGACGCAAATTCAGGTCATGTGACTTTCGGGTTCTCAGAAATTTCCAATCTGAATCACGCGCCCCCGCCTTCTCGCGGTGACGTCAGCGATTTCTATATAAGTAGCTCGTGTCGCTCACAAAGGTACTTTCAACAGCCAGAAAAAGACACATAAATGTATCAGAATAATTAACGAGAGACGTGAATGGACGAAGACGCGAAGGATTACTTTTTCATTATGGCACTACTTCATTCCCGCAGACCAACGACAGTCGTCGAGCTTTTCAACAATTTCAGCATTTTAACGCGAAACCTTCACTGGAGCGCGCGCCAGGCTACGGGCTGAATGGCTATTTATCAAAGGTAAGAATCGACCTGTTCTACTCCTCACTTGTCGTACTCGATAAATGTAATGTAAATGTTTTGTTTGTTGTATATATACAAATATCACATTTAAATATTTAGGCTGTTGCCTAGGTTACCACACGTAACGCGTCTTTGTAGTGTACCCGGACGTGACGTAACAGTTGACAAACTAGTACTATAGATAAACAGTAAGAATTATAGTACAACCGAAATTTCTATGCCGTGGTGAATCTTACGATTTGTATGTTTTTCCTAGTAAGTTCTTGTGTGTATATTTTTTTATTTTATTTATTTTACACATTTTGTGCTTTTAAATTGTAACTTTTCGTCTTAAAGCCTGTGAACCGCATCATGACAAATTAATACATGGCAAATTAAGCAAGCTGTTTATGAACTGTAAGATCTTTATACAACAAGAGAGTAGTTTGAAAAGTTTCTGTTGTGTATTTGGAGTATTTTTTTTTCCTTCTTTACACTTTTTACAAGAACCTTTTTGTTTATAAACATTTCACTGTTTTCTTACAGAGCGAGTGTGACTGCGATGGCATCATTTTCCACCCGTTTGTTTCTTCTGTTCGTTTGCTGTTGGCGACAACAGACCGTCATGAGCAATCCCTTCCTGAAGATCCTTAATCTTTATCCTAACATGACCAAGACCAGTGAAACTCAGTCATTCATCTCATTCAGGAGAAGGTCCTTCTTTTGTGTGCTGCAGAACATTTGCTTTTATTTGTGTGACTTCCTCAAGGAACTCCTCCATCAGTGTATGAGTGTTACAGAGCTACTGAACATAAACATGTACACAGTTTTTCTATTACATAAGGACATGATGGTGAGGAAGATGAAGAACATGACTGTAGAGGTAAAAAACTGGCCTGAACATGACGCCTGGAACAAGGAAGTCGGAATGTCCACCGTTCTCGATAAGACTGTTAAACCACAAATGAAGGTGGAGATCCAGTCTGATCCGATGGATGTGGCAGAATCCCTGCTCTCAGACTGGCTTGAATGTCAGTCAGAAGAGCAGGTTAAGAGTGATGATGATGATGATCAGACCGAATGGAGTGATGAAGATTTGTCCAATGATGGAGTTTCAGAGATGTCCTCTGAAAACCGAGGCTTATGGGAGTTTTTCTTCAACACTGGCGATCCCTACAATCCACTCCACTTCTGTTCTACTGAAGACCAAGTAAAACATTCAGACCATAAAGAGGAGGAAAAGGAGGACAAAGAACAGGATCCTCAAGTGCAAAATGAAACTGAATGGAGTGAGGAAGATGATTCTGATTGGTCAGATGATGATTTGGAGATGCCTGCAGAGAGCAGAGTGTTATGGGAGTCCTTTAACAGTGATCCCTATAATCCACTCTGCTTCTCCGGTCCGACTAGAGTTAAAACGAAGACCTCAGAGATTCAACAAGATCACAAGCCATCAAGCCCCACAGCCGGAGAGCTTGAGGAAAACGATCCTAAACGGAGCACAAAGAGAAGCACAAAGAAGGTAGATATTGCTTCAGTATTACATCACATGTTTATCATATTTAATACTATGGAGGATATTTGGGTGCAATTTATTTTGGATCAGCTGTTAAATATTTGCCCTGTTAAGTATAGGGGTTTACAGGCAAGGACTTCTAAAGAGTCCTGTTTGCTGAGAATGGTGATGCAACAGTGTGCAAGTCACAAGAAAGGATACTGAATTTATTAAACCTAGCTGCTCCTGACTACACATGCTGTCAGTATGATGCAATTTGAGAAAATTCATACGTGCACTCAGAAGCATGTAGAGTTTCCTTTAAAAGATGCCCATTGTGGATGTTCCCAGCTTCATGCATGTGATTTCTGACACATACTTTAACAAACCAGTGTTGTCAGTTTGCACAATTAATTAGTTTGTCGCTCTGGAATTGTCATTTTCAGGTGCTTTTCAGTGAGAATGTGACCATACACAACCTCGAGGACTGGGGCTCTGCAAGCCAGGAAGCAAGAGATGGTTCGTGCTGGATGGAGATGGCAAGAGATAGAGCACGTTTCAAAAGGAGAGCAGAGAAAACTGGAGAGATTATCAGCCCGTGTCTCACAGCCGAGCACAGAGCCAGCGTTTTGGACAGACTTTTGATCAGCTTGGACAGTGTCCCAGCAGATCAGTAAAGGTGAACAATGGCAAAAAAAGGCAGCTGTTAATTATATATTCCATTTACATGGTGCTTCTGTACTTACCTCAAAACGCTGAAATGAATGCACTGTGATGGCGTATTTTGCAGTATTTCTGTGAAGTTTTTCACTTTTCCACATTTTTATTTATTTGTATTTAATGCTCCTTAAATGTCCACTGTGTTGTCTGTCTTCAGGGGAGGGGGGAGGGGGAGGAACTGGGATTTTCAATAAATCTTAAATTATATGTTCACACTGATCATTTGACTGATGCTTTTGTCTGAAATATTAAAAGCAGGATACAAGTGAGCATTTGGCAATTGTTTTGCTCAAGGATCAAACAAATGTCAGCTTTGTAGTACTAAGATTTAAATTCATAACAGAAATGGGTAATAACTCTGGCTGAAATGTGTATATCTGCCAGAGCACACAAACTAGTCAAAACTGTACACGCATGCATTCACTACTCAGATCAGGACTTCTGTCCTAACTACGTGAAAGAAAATGGACAAGCTCCATAGGTGAGAGAAATCTGTCTTGAGGACTGTTGGTTAAAAGGACAAGTTACTGAAAGTGGAGTAAAGGGTGCCTTCCGTGTTGACTACCACTAAGCTTTTTAAAACTGGGCAAATGTCATTTCTGAAGTGTCCACTCTAATCTGATCGTACAAACAAGTTCATTGAAACGATTACAAATCCTTTACAGTACAAAACATTACATTGAAGTGTATCAGAAACTCGATAGCTCTAGACAAGGACACTTAAATGTTGTGTTAAAGAGAACCTAAAATACAATAGTCTATCTTAAAAAACAACAACAACACACTGCTGGTTTATGTATTATGGAACATTTTAATTATATAAATAACTTTAACAAATTACAATTTATCAGCAATACTTAAATGGATTTGCACACAGGAAAAAATAATTGAGTACAGGACAAGTGTGCCACGGTTTGTGCTGTGTCCTGTAAGTGCAGTTATTTTGTCTTCATTAACAAAAGTTTTAGATTAGTAGTTAAATGAGGTGATCTGACCTCCTGAAATGCTGATGCTGTTGCGGTGGTACTTAAATTTCAGCCTGTCATAGCAAAAGACTGCAAGGCTGGTTCACTGTGAATGTGTTGGGAATGAGAACATGCCATGCACAATTACTTCAAGAGCCTGGCTTTCATTCCAAGTCTAAATGAAAACTAACTTTAGAGTTTCCTGACTATATATATATAATCAAACATTCTATTAAAATGTTGCATAACAATAGCATTTATTTTCGCAGAAGACATACCTTCTGGAAACATGTAGACACACAAAGCAAAGTAATTTTAGCACCAATAGAAGTAATACTGAATAAATCACTTTTTTTTTTTTTTGCTAGAACACTTGATTATAATGCAGTTCCATGTAATACTTTGCCCAGTAACTTGTGCAAGAAGCAGTGCAAAATGGCTCACATAAGACTGCATTAGGTCTCAAATACTTACATATCAATTGTAATACTTTATACACACACAGTAGGCCTACATCACTGGATATTACAAAATATAAGATCAGTTAGTTAATGTTCATAGGAAAATAATTCTAGAGGTTTGATTTTAGTTTACCATAAATTTTTCCCTTTTGTTTTTACACACAGATAATGAAAAAACATATTTAGTATCAATGAGAAACAACCACAATATTAGAAAATACTCTGCTAAGCATAGCATGCCTTCTCAAATCCAGAGTGCATCAATTTGGTTAATGATTATTATTGTTATTGAGTTGTTGTTATTATTATTGTATTTATTTTTTCAGGAGAAACAGTGAATTCACTTTTACAAAAGGAGGGTCAGTATTTAGCTGTATTGCCAGGAACATTAAACAAAAGGTTCTTTTAAAAATTCTAACAAAATATGCATATGTGAATTATATAAATTAACAATATAAACCAAACTATAACTAGGAGCCACTGAATACTCTAAAGAATGCTCAGTCTATAAAAGTGCATTGATAGCTGACAATTGCAGCAGCGCTGGCTGATCATGTCACCTTGATGGATGGCTTACGATGAACACAAAGCAGAGTTACATACGGCACTCCAATGAAGGCCCACTTCTCACTGGGCCAGAATTTGACCACCGGACCTTGCTCTGGAGCTTCAGACGCTGCGTCAAAGTAAGCGAAGCAAACACAGCCAAGATAGGAGGCCAGGCAGATGAGAATGTGCCTACACATACAAATAACATCATATTCATTCATTATCAAAAGCATCAAAATACTTCTATAAAAATATTCATTTCGATGAAATGTAAGGTTGGATAACTGCTTAAAACTAATCAACCTGCGCTTCAAGGAAATAATCACATGCAGGTCGTATAGATAGTTGAGTGTGTCACTTGTGCTCACAAACATACATTGTGGATAAACTCACCAGGCACAGTGGAGGTACGGGAAGTTTACAGATGACCACATCTCACAGAAGATACGGTCACTGATCCAGCACATGAGTGCTAAAGTCCACCACAGTCCAGTGAGAAGCCCCAGTTTAAACACACGCAGATTCTCGCACCTGTACAACACAAACATGTACACGTTCACAAAAGGTCTACTATAGTTTGCACTCTTCATTGAATGAACAAACATACGCATTTCTGTGGTATCTCAGTACTGGACATAGTATCTTTGCGATACTTTGTTTATCTCTTTATCTTTGTGAACACACACTGTCTCTAACCTAAGAGAGTGTCATTGATTAAAATAGACAAACGAGGACTATATACAGCATTTTAGTTACAATTATTTAGGCTCATTAAGCTGATTTTTAATATAAATCAATCTCAGTACTTTAAATGAGTTAGAAAAATATACTATGCTACATTTATTTCGTATCACGAGGTAAGAAGCAATCGTGTTTTTCCTCCCAAAAGACTGCTGAAAAATTTTTACTTGCAAACGTTAGAAGGAAACAGTGTGATAGTGATCTGAGGTGTTAACTGTGTCTAACTGCTGCTACAGCTTATAAATAATGCTCAGGATAATGTGTAAGACTATATACGCTATATAATACGTTTAAATTAACATAAACATAGCAAGAAAACCCCAAAGTAGCAACATTACACATTAAATTACATATTACTTTCTTGTCCCTAAAATCTCTATACATAAGGGAAATTAAAGCTTTTTAGCAAAATGTAAGTTTATTTTTAAATTATCCCCTACATGAAGTGACCTGAATCATTCAAAGATAAAAAAACAACAACTTGACCTTAGGACATGAACCAGTAGAAACAGGTGCAGATGATGACACAAACAGGCTGATGATTTGTATACAAGATCCAAGAGATTTTCTTTGTCATTTGTACACATTAGATTTTTAAAAAAAACATTTTTTGCTAATGATTTTTTTTTTTATAATACAAGAATAAATAAAAGAAGGATTTAGGATATCAGATTATAACAGTATAAAGTGTTATATTAAATTGTATGCTGGTGATTCTGAATGCTGAGTGGTTGGAACAGATGAGATTTGAAATGTGATTGCTGCTAAGATTTTAACATAAAACAAACAATTTTTTTAAATTGTGTCTTTAGGTACTTTGACTCTTCTACTGACATTTAAACACCTAAAGGTGCAGAAAGAGAGTGAAACAAATATTTAAGGTCTGGTATATTCAGTCTGGTTAAATATGACCATCAGTGGCCTGGGTTAAAGAAGTGTAAGCTTTGCATTCTGCAGTCAGATGGTTGTGAAGATCACTGTCAGCATTGTTAAAACTTTCACTCAGACACTGTGAACATGCTGACTCAATCATTGTACTCAGTAAACATGCATGTGCAGCAGTTTTCACACTGGTAGATGAGACACTTATCTGCCTGATCATGTTAAATAGGTCAATAATAAGCACAATTGTAATTTAAATCCAAACCAACAAACATGATTTTTGTTTAGTGACAATGTCACCTAGGTTTTCATCGGTACTGTTAATTTTATATTCAAAACATGCAAAGGTGTCAGAGACATCAAAGAACTTTTTATCTCTTTTGCAACTCCTCATTGCTCGCACTCTTTATGCATGTTCTCTCAATTGAAAAAAAGTGTTAAATTATAATAAAAAAAAGAATCCCACTCATCTCCCCATCGTCTGATGCATTTAGTCTACGTTTTGTTTTGGGTTTTTTACAGACTGGAAAAAACAAGGGACTTAAAAGATGCCTTTTATCTGAATAGACACCCAGTGCATTCCAGGGCATGACCCCTGGAAGAATTTGCTTAAATTCCTTCAGGAGGTTTATTTGGCGCCAGTATAGTCTCCTCTGTCAGCTGTGTGTTGACCTTAGTAACTGACGCTAAATCCTGGGGCAGAGGGTTAACAATGATGGAACACTACGATCTGCCAAATGCACCAGTAATGAAAGAGCAGGAAGAAGACATAGGGAGTGGAGGAAATATGGGCATCAGTGCCAATCAAAACTCCACCAGAGAGGGTGTGAATGTAAGTCAATGAACAGCAAAGGCAGAAAAGCAATGAAGAAAAGTTTCTCAAGTTCTAAATAAAAATATATCAAGAACTTGGCATAAATGTTCTATCTGACGAAGATGAGTTTTTAAAATGGAAAGTCAGGAAGACTTCTCTTTCAATCTCAATAAGACACATTTCCAGGTCTAAGAGAAGGCAGCTTTCCTATTAAACTATAGCTTTTAATAATTTCCTTCTATTAAATGAATTAAACTTGTTTAACTAAGAAAAGAGGATGTAGCCAAACTACAGTAGTGAAAATCCAAGGACAGGGAACCTATAATCAAGGAAGAAGAACATCCTTGGGAGATTAGTGAGGGACAGCGGATGGGTTGAGGCAGGAAGTGGCTTGACTTAATATGATTTATTAAAAGTAAACCCTGTTGCAACTATAGCAACATAAAAACAAACTGTATAGAGAATATACATCATGCTAATGGAAATTTTCCTTTTTATGTGGAAAATAGAAAAATACATGTCTGTGTTTGGCATGGCACATGTTTTAACACTTTAGAGAAACAAAACAGGAAAAGGAAAGAAAAAAAACAGGAAAAAAGGGGGAAAACAATGAAAAAAAATTACTAATGCCACGTTAAAGTCTTTCTTTGCTTCAGGCTGATAAAATACTCTGTTTTGTTCTCAGACTTACAGAATCCATTATGCACTTATGTGATCCCATGACGAGTCTCAAAACAGAAGTGGAACATACTGTCCCTTCATGTGTCCAAGCACAGCTGAGCTAAACAGATGATAAGAACTAGACTTCCTGTTCTGAGAATATGATGTCATGCTATATTATGTCCATACCACACAGCCCAGGAATAATGTGGGACATAATGTACACTATAATGTAATACCAAACACACGCTCTAAGACATGTCCAAATTGTCATAATCACATCAATGATATGATGTACACAGTGATTTCAGAGCTACTGGAGCAGCCTGATGGATATGAGCTGATTTATATGATGGATCCTCATAAACTAAACATACTTTTTACGCATTACACAAAGATAATATATATTCTTAGTCCAAAAAGTGATTTTTAACTTTACATCTTTTACTTTAATAGCTACAGTGGTATAGACCATTTAATCATGGTGTAACTCTGGCATTTTTGGTTTATGATGAAATGTTTATCTACTTTTGTTTATCTATGTTTATAAAATTTTATCTGGTGAAGAGATTATGTCTTATATTATGTATTATTGTGTCTGACAAACACGGATAAGTTTCACAGACCCATTGAATAAACAATCCAACATGGTGACCATGATGACAGTTATTAAATTTCAGTAGTTTATGTAGCATTTAGGGTCTCCACTGTCATCACTTTGTAACAATCAAAGAAAAATGCAACTTGAATTTTTCTGACACTGGAATATATGAAGGGTGTTCAAGTCTGGGACGAAATTTCTCATGAATGAAGGCGTAAAACAGATTGACCTTTACAGAAAGCTTAAAGCCGAGGTGGCTCAGAGACTTCTACAGTTGTTCCAGTGAGCATTCAGGGCACACAAATTCGTGCCACATTGTCATACAGTCATGACCTCACTCCAAGCCATTTCCACATATTTGGGCCATTAAAAGAGTTTGCGGGAGGTCAGGGTTTCAGATGTGAAGCAGACAATCTGTTCATGGCTCTGGTGTACTGAGAGAACTTTGTCGGTACCCAAGCACCAGTGAAACGCATGGATAAGCGTATTAGTGTAGCAGGGTTATACAGAGTAGTTTTAACTTTCATAAATGTTTTCTGCGCAATCAAATGTCCCAGTCTGACTTGAACACCCCTCATATTTAAAGATAACGGAATGCGTTTCATTTCTCAGATACATGACAAGCTGTTTCGTGGACAGTCCTCAACAGTGAACGTAAATATACAAAGATTAAAAAGTAGAACATGTGATTCTGTAATGAACAAAAACTAAATTTTTGTACTGTGCAATGCTCCACTCCATATACAGAACTAAAATGCAGAAGAGTTGGTGAGTCACTACAACTCATGTTTTAGGTTAAATGTAGCACTGTCATGCAGAAACTATATATATAAAATTTAATATATAAAATTTTAATATAATAATTTTCTCACACTATATGATGAGAAGAATTGACAATAAAGTTGCCCGCATTAACTGTGCAAGTCTAGTATAAAAAATTAGCAAAAAAGATCCTCTGTGTAGTTCTCTCTCATTTCTTTCAATCAGTCACATCGCCTGTTTGCTTAAAAAGGGTTACACTGTTATGATGTTGTTTCACTTAAGTAAGGTCTCAACTAAAATGAAAAGCCCTGGGATGGCAATATTTTTATATTTTTAAATGAGCTAGCCTCACCGACCTCTTAAGTTCTGTGATGAGGAGAGCTGTGCACGGAATTCCCAAAGTCATTAACGAAATCGAGTTTATCGCTGGCTTAATGAAGGCCAGACCAGTGGTGATCCCGGAGAGGATGCCTACAACCATTTTAAACCTGGACCTGGAGAAACAGACGGACAGAGGAAAGAGAGAAATGAGCCACAATATTGTAATTTTAAAAAATGCACATTCAATAATACTGAAATCTAATTCAACTAATTTGGGTGCGTCAAGTCGGTTGAGTCCGTCTCACCTGTCTCTGCGGAAAATCCTGGGCAGGTATCTCTTGGGGAACCACATGCCAATGGCACACATAAGAACCCAGAGTATTGCTAATTCATCCAGCATCTGTCCCAGGAAACTCAGGGTAGCATGGAAATAAGTGGAACCAATTCCTGTATAAAGTTAACACAGAGAACACCAAGCATCCAATCAGGCAGCATATGACATATGGGATACTGTTTTAATCTCTCAAGAAAGCAGAATACATAGAACTACACAGGTAAACACTAGTAGGCATAGTATGACATACTGTATACTATTTATTAAATTGATAAAAAATGTGTTATATTCACACTTTTATTGGATCTTGCACATTCACATACACTCACCGTGCTTTGCTATAAACAAATAAAAAAAAATTTAAGAAGGTATTTTACTAGGTGTGTCTGAAACATCAGATTTTCTTTCACTTTTCTTTCAAATGAAGCCACGTCTGTTTAGATACTGTACTTTTAGTAAATAGCATATGAACAAAACTGAGAAAGCAACACAAACATTCCATGTGTTCACGTCAGCATTTTTGCTCCCAAGACAAATGTTTCCTTAAAATAAAAACAAAATTGCCACTTCAATTTCGGGATGATTACAGCTTTGCTATAATTAGTTAACTTTGCTGTTTGTTACTGTGACCACTTCCTATACCTTGAAAAATTACTGGAATGTTTCTAAACAAAAAAATAAATAAATGCATGATGAATGTATTAGGTTGGCAATCCCCAGGGAGTGATCGTGCTTTGAAAAACTTCCTGATGAGTGAGTCAAATGAATGGTGTTTTCCTGTAAGGTGATGATGTCTTATGGGTTGGGTAGAGCAGAAGTTAAAGTTACCCTCATCTAGTATTACAAGACTGTTGTACTCAACCCCTACACAGACAGCATGACGAACTCCATTAGCAACTGTTCACAGTGTATTGATGGTCAACAAAATGACGAATGAGACAAAAAACAGTTCTCACACGTAGCCTTTCTTGGGTATTTCTGGCCGCTGTAAATGAGCCATATTCCTTTATTCGTCACATATCCATTATTGCACAGTGAAATTCTTTATTCTTTGCTTATCCCAGGTTTTTTTGGCCCTAATGTTCCTAATATTTTCAGACTAATAAAGTATATTGAGAGGGACAACATCAGGGAGAGAAGAAAAAAAAAAGTCAGGAAAGTCATCAATCTTACATTTATAAATGTATTTTACGGAATTTTAAATTCAGGTTTCCTTAACAGACTTTATCTGAGCTTCTGAAACAGAGAACAGGTCAATCCGAACTGGTAGATCATTTGATATTTTATACGAAACTGAAAATCTCCAACTCTTCATCTAATCAATTTAGTCACACCATGTGGAACATGGGAGGATACCAACTTGGGGTGTGTTTCGGCAGATTTTAGAGCAGGCACTTCCAATAAAACTCCTTACAATAACTTATTGCACCATTCACCGCACCGACAGATCTACAGCAAGTGGTACTGGTCCAAGGCCAGGAAGATAATGAAGGACCTCGGCTGCCCAAACAAACGGACTTTTGCGATTAGGAAACACGTAGGACTCAACCGATTGGACTCAACTTTGTTTCCTTCACACCTGTGTTGGAGCACACATTACTCACCACATTGCACATTAGCACTACTGCTCATATACTGCACATCTCTTGTTCTGTGGACAAATACATGGACAATAACAGTGCTGCTGACACACATCACCACTCTTTACCTCATGTTCCACACATACTGCTGCTGTCATACATACATGCCATATCTTACTATATTGCACATTCTGCACACTGTTTAACTTGTAATTTTTTTTATAAAGAATTAATTTTTTAAATATAGTAATTAAAATCTATAATATAAAAAATGTATTTATACAATAGGCGGGATGGTAACTTAGTGGTTAGTTAGCACTGACGCCATGCACCTCCAGGTCCTGAGTTCAATTCCTGCCTTGAGGTCCGTGTGCGTGGAGTTTGCATGTTCTCCCTGTGCTCGGTGGGTTTCCTCCCACACTCCAAAAACATGCAGGTTAGAATAATAGTCGTTCCCAAATTGCCCGTAGTGTGCGAATGCGTGTGCGTGTATATATACATATGTACGTTCTGTGATAAATTGGGCCTCATGCCCTAAGTCTCCGGGGACTCCAGGTCCCCGGCAACCCTGGGGATAAAGTGGTATAGATGATGAGTGGGAGTGACCGACATTACACAATTTAAACAATAATTTTTTTATTTTAGTTTTTTTCCCTAGTGCAACTTTGTAAATTCTCAAAATGTTTAAATGTTAAAATTTACATTTGTCTCGGTGCAATTTTTCCTTGCAGTAAAATCTTTGTCTGTCCACCCCAAGCAACCTTAATTTTTTTAGGTTATGAACAGCGGCACAGCGGTGTAGTGGTTAGCACTGTCGCCTTACACCTCTAGGGTCCGGGTTCGATTCCCGGCCAGGCTCGATTCCCGTCTCTGTGTGCATGGAGTGTGCATGTTCTCCCTGTGCTTGATGGTTTTCCTCCGGGTTTCCTCCCACAGTCCAAAGATATGCAGGTTAGGCTAATTGGCGTTCCCAAATTGCCCGTAGGGCGTGAATGGGTGTGTGAGTATGTGTGTGTGCCCTACGATGGATTGGCACCTTGTCCAGGGTGTGCCCTGCCTCATGCCCTGGGATAAGCTCCAGGTCCCCACGACCCTGAATACAGGATAAAGCGGTATAGGAGATGAGTAAGTGAGTGAGGTTATGAACAATCCTATAAGTATTCCGCCGCATATCATGGTCGTGTATGTGACAATGTGAATTTCATCTTGCTCATACGCACAAACACACACGATTTCAAAACAACAACAAAAAAAAGAGGAGAATAACAAAAGATCACGACCTCTGTTTTTTTCTCATCCAAGCAACTCTTGTGCAAGTTCCTCCACACACTGGGGTTACTTTAGGTCAGATGACTTACCGACCACCACTAGGAGGGTCCAGATCAGGTAGATGCCGCTGTTGAAATGGGTGGCGTACTGACGAAAGAGACACATCAGGATAGGGGGCAGGATGAAGAATAAAAAGTTGCTTATCTAAAGAGAAATATAGGAAGTGTCAGTCAACTGGATTAAACACCAGAGAGAGAGAGCGAGAGACATGCAGTCTGTAGAGGAGTCTATATTTAACGAAGTGCAGCTTAAAATAAACTAGCGTTTGTTTGCGTTTGTTATTAACGACTCGATGAAAGCGGTTAGTGCACGCGCGAAGCTCGTGAAGTGAAGTAAGGCAAAGTCTTACCGTGTTATAAAACTCTGCTATTCCTGGATAGATGAGATAATTCCCTTCACACCAGTCCACCTCCGAGCTCCCAGCCTGGAGCTGATCCCATAACGCGACACTCATGTCTTAATCGCTTCCACACACACACACTCGTGGTTGTCCAGATAAACAATCCTCTCGTGCTGTGACAGACAGCGTTCGTGTGTTAAACAGCTTTACACAAAGAAGAGTTTCTCATTAACAGCTGAAATGTCACGGCTTTAAAACTGCGTCTAAACCGCGTGCCGTTAGTCCACTCTGTACCCGGTCTGGTCATCTTTGTGTCGAAGTGTGAGTGCAGCACTTTAACAAGGACCCCTCTCTCTCTCTCTCTCTCTCTCGGTGCACGCACACCATAACACAGCGACACGAGTTCAGCGCATGCGCACTGATATCGCTTCCTGCTTGCTTTGTGTGCGTCCCCACAGGTAGTTGAAGTGACCAAGTTTGTCGGTCTTTTCTCACGGAAAAGAATGTGCAAAACACATATATACACAGGACAAATCCTTAGTCACGGGAACCTGTACGTGCAACGGGAAGCTCCATCATCTAGTCACCATATATAGCCAGTTTGTCACATTCCTGAAGTGTGGACACAACAATGAGCAAATGTGCCAGGTGCAAGTTAAAGACCTTCCATTGACAGTATTATATCTAGTGCAGCTAATTCTACACCTAAACAAGTCATTTTTAACCTTGTCCTGCACATTTTAATGCGTTTTCAACCCCAAACATATCTGTTCAGCTAATTAAGGACCTGTTATGAACTGAATTTAGTGTGATCGAGAAGGAACTTAACAGAAGTTTGAGAAGCTGAGGCAACACAGTGGCCTAGTAGTTACCATTGTGGCCTTGCACCGTCTGGGTTGGATTCCCACCTCGGGGTCCAGTGCGTAGAGTTTGCATGTTTGGATGTGTTTGGTGGGACAACTGGTGAACTGGCACTCTCTCACTCTTGCTCATTCATTTTCTTTCCTGCTTTATCCTGTATTCAGGGTCGTGGAGGGGCCTGGATCCTATCCCAGGAGACTTGGGGCACAAGGCGAGGTACACAACAGTGAGCTAGCAATTGTTGGCAATTAAATCAACAATGGAACCAAAGGCTAGGCTGTTTGGGCCAACCCAACAGAAGAAATACTGTAGCACAATTTGCTGAAAAAGCTGTTTCTGACTATGACGTGGTGACTTTGTTCGATGAATCACATTTTCTTTTACATTTTGTGGATACCTGGTTACTTTTGCCTCACTTACCTGGGTAAGGCAATTGATGGTCCAGAGTTGTTTAAGTGACACAAGAAGGACAATATTAGATGGGTGATTTTATTGTTGTGATATGACAATTTCCAGATAACCTCACCTGGATGACCGAGAATCATTACAGTCCCAAGGTAAAGTTTACTTATATTTAATATCACTTGTGACGAATTAACAGTTTAACAAAAGGCAGAATGGTTGCTTTCAAAGCTCGTCTGTAATAAGTTTGATGTCTCACCATAAAAAAAAATAAATAAAAAAAATTCCAACTTTTGATAAATTATTACTACTATTTAATGGGAATGGGGATGTGTTACATGAGCAATCATGGGATAAATGCATGTTTGATATTTTCTAGTTTATCCCCAAATAAATGTCAAAGAACAAAACAAAACAAAAAAAACCATAACTTGGGAGAAAGCATGTTTATTGAAGAACAACAATCCTGTACACACTCATATCCATTTCACAGGATACTAAAGGGTAGATAAGTCACTGTCTGGACAGAACAGAGCTACTGACCAAACATATCACCTGCACATCATGTAGGAGAGCCTGGCCCTCCTTTTAAAGGATCATATGGTATGTGCCATATTCACCCACTAGACTTCTTGATACAGAAATTATCTGTATATTTTTCCTTTAACGTAACACCACCAGGATATGTTTGACAGAAGAGTATCAGTTTTGCTATTTGTGTACATAACCAGATACAGGTTGAACAAGCCGCAACAGCGGGAAGGTAAAATATTAACTGCAGTAAATGTAGCAATGTCAGCAATGTAAAATACATCTCTATCCATAAATAGGTTGGTTGGTGCCATCATTAGCAAATAGTATACACTGATATATTACAATAAACCCCCAAATGGGGAAATCTTTAAATGTTGGAATGTTATATTTAAGATTAAGGACAGGGTTAAATCACGTAATCATAACCCAAGTTACTGCACTTGAATCCGCATGTATTTGGTTTGATATTGGCTGATCCTGGATCAGTCACACTTGCGTTATAGGATTACAGTGTTGGATCTCAGGTCAGTTCTGACTACAGTGAGTAAAATGCATCATATTCATGTTTCACATCAACACTGGGATTAATCTATGATCAATTTGCTTACAGAGTTACAAATGTGTAAACGTAACATAAATCATGTTCTCACTGTCTTGTATGCTTTCAAGAAAAACATTCAAATACATTCAAATTCAAGCACTCCATACCTTTTCATTTACATTCTTGCAACAAGTAAGCCTTAAATGATTGTTTTTTAAGCTTCCTTTTAAATACTACAAGACCCCACTACCAAAATATTAATTTCTCATGGGAAAAATAATAAATTTACATTTATTATAATCAAATCGTTGTTGCTAGAACAGTGGTTATCGGATTACTAACGATTTCTCTTTATACGTACTCATTACTGTACGTCTCAATGTAATATTTTCAAACATATCCCCAAACAACCCTGAATTATATTACAAGGATAAAAAACATTGGACGATTTTTAACTTCACGTGAGCTTTCAATTAATTGTACAATAAAAGGACATGAAAAGATAAAGATAAATAAATTAAGGCAGACTGATTGCACTCTATGTTAATTTATTAGTAGTAAAACCTACCTTCTCTAAATAAAAAGGCACTAGAACTACTGAGATTTGCTGAATGATCATTTTTCTTTACAGAAAATAGTCTAAGTGATGCCTACTGAGGGCACTTAGACTAAGTGATGTAAGCAAAATGAATTTTAAGACGCTACTGAAAATGAAAATGCATATGAGCAATAGCATAAAGTATTTAAAAAAAAATAACAAAATATTGATAGTTGAGAAATATTGTATTTTCATACTACAGCTTTAACAAACTGTTTAAGCATGTGAACATTTAAAGGGATAAGATTTTTTTTTTCCTACGAAACATCATGACTTCATTCAAGACAACAATGTCTGAATAAATGCAGGCTGATTTCCTTTCAGTAGTTACACTCCCAACGCATTCATTACTCTTCTTTATATCATAGGCAACTTTAAATTTACACGTAAGGTCCAAAGGTGCATAAAAGCTAACTTCCAGTAAAAGTACTTTACTGCCTATTACAGAACCTTCGGAATCTCATTACAATACCACCTTGTTCATGACAAAATGTGATTGTCTGCTGCGACAGTTCTCTTAATTAATAATGTGCTAATTTATATAACTGCACACACCCAGCTGTGTACGCACATGCACATACATACACACTTTAATCTTTCCACTGCAACACTCAAGACCCACATCGATAATATAGGCTTGGCATTTAAGACCGACTCCTTAGAAACAGGTAAAGATCCCTCTGTAAAAGGCGTCTAGTTTGAATATCCCATCATAGAAAAAATATATATACAAACAATGGAAATAGAAATCAATTTGAAAGTGCACATTATCCAAGACCTTTGCCATTTGTCTCAGGAGAACACTTTCACTGGACGTCTTCCACAGGTAGGTTTGGATGGACACGACTGGAACGCAAGAGTGATAAGGAACTGAGCACTTTTCCGTCCTCTTTACTCCCACTGGTCCATGGAAATAAACAGGTGCGAGCGTCAAGGCAGTTGAAAATTTACACCAATAAATATCCATATGCAGCATAGTGATGTTGCCAAACACTGTAATAAGCAAGCTTTGATCCTGAAGCTGAAATCTGCAGGATGATAAAGTACCATGTTTGGGTAAAGGTGCAAGCAAGAGGACTGAGTAAAAAAAAAAAAAGGCTGTCAGTAAGTTTCTCGATACAATGACCGAGTGCACTTTTACACGTCCCAAAAGAATGAGCTCCTGATTCCTAGTGGGAAATAAGGATTTTTCTATTTGCTTACATCCAGGTCAGATGAATGGAGCTCCAAAGCACTTGAGGCACCACTGTACACTGCTGGAGGGTGGCCGATCAAGAGAAGAGAGCACTTTTAGCTGCTCCGGGTTCAGCCTTTCAAAAGCTTGTTGATACTCTCGGTCATAGGCCTCTGTGGACACAAAATATAAAGATGGCGAGATAAGCACAACAAGTTTCTTTGAGCCAAAATGGAGGCACATTTTTCCAAAATAATCCATCAACCTCTATGGAAAATATTTTAAACCAATATTTACTTACCAACATCAATGTTTTCCCTTCCCAAGGCCACAAGCGATAGGAACAAAATCTGTCTGTATATACTCCTACAGATAAATAGAAAATCAAGAGTAGTTTGTTTAATTTTTAACAGCATGTCAGCTCCAAGGGTGACCTTCATGGCTGGAGTAAGATGTAAATAAACAAATATATAAGCACCAAAAATACTAAATAAAAAAATGCTTACAGAATTAGATATTTTAAATGTTACAAACAATTTAAAAGCATGAAATATTTTATACTGAGCATGTTAAAAATACTGTATACAAGTTATGTCAAGTTAATCTGGTATAAAAATTCTACGAGGGTGAGTCAAAAATGATCTGCACTCCTGTTATATTAAAACTTCTGTTTGTCGTGCATTTGCAAAACCCATCAAGCACCATGATGGAACTGGCTCTTATGAAGACCATCCCCGAAAAGTAAGACCAAAACTTCACAGATTATGAGTAGCAGATACATCGCAACATTAACTGTTCAAAGAAGATTATTGCATCCCTACAATTAACAGTGCTACAATTGTTACAGATGTTTATTGAAGAGCCAAAGCCTAAACATCAGAATAAACACAGAAGACTGCTATCCAACAGCATTGTGATCCTGCGCCGTTGAGACAAAGCATGTCTGCACACATCTGCCCACACTGTCGCAAAAACTTAGTTTTGAGGTGCGAAAGTCTTCTCCCTATAGTCCTGATCTTGATCCGTCAGACTTTCACCTGTTTGGTTCCCTAAAAACAGCCCTTGGAGGATGAAAATCCACTTCTGATGAAGAAGTGAAGAATGCGGTACATTCATGGCTCACAGCTCAGCCTAAAAAAAATTTTAAATGAGGGAATACTGAAGCTTGTTAAAAAAAAAAGAAAAAAAAAGAAGATGTTTTAAAAATGTTGAAAAATGTGTCTTTTCTAAAGTTTAATTTAAATAATTTCTACAGCTAAGGTGCAGATACTTCTTGAATTGTGTTGCGTTCAAGTACCTCATTAAAAGACGTCCATATCTAGAAACATTCAATTATATACATATACAATGGCAGCAATAAATTTTGCATATACCCACATGTACATGCTTGACTGGATGAAATGACTAAACTGAACTCTGACCTCTGCCGTTTGACCTCTGGGTGTTGCTTGATCTCCGAGAGGAGCACGTTTATGGGGTCATAAACATTATTGGTCTGGATGTTCCTAACGATGGTGTTGAGAAGACTCCGTATCTCCTGGTGGTCTGTAGGAGCCAAAAAGCCCTTCTTCTTCACTGCAGGGAGAAGAAACGTAAAGATCACTCAAAACCTTTTTAACTATTCTTATTTATTCCAATCTACTGCAACCTACAATGAGATTTTGGCTTATGGTGTTGTAGATATAGTAAATACAGCTCATCTGTGCTGCTCAATAATACATCTAGTGTCCTGTAGTACTTACAGAAAGTCCTCCAGAGCTGGTAGAGAGGTTCGGTGGGCTCTTGGTGGAGATTCACATTGTCCCAAAGCAAGCGCACGTATACTTGCTTACTGTCTCCACGCAGGGACGTCTGAGGCAGCTGTATCAGGAGGACACACACAAGAAGCACATCAGGCTCATATCACCATCATAAGATTTACTGCAGAGAAACACTTAAGGAGTTCTGATTAAATAGGTCATTTATTTTCAAGCACTAATAATGACAAACATGATTATAAGAAACACCCAGATCGAAAATATAATACTTTCACCACCTAGTAGCAATGGGATAAATTAACCAGTTTCTAAAACTCAAAAGAAAAATGACCTGTACTCCATTGTTGCAGTGTTCAGAGGTTAGAATAAGTCCAGGCAGAATGCTGGGAAGGTCCAGTCGCCGGAAATACCAAACCAGGTTCCAAAAGATGATGGGATGCTGGCTGAGGAACTTTTGACTATAGATAACCTGGAGAAACCATCATGGGAAGAGTGACATTCTGCACCAAACTTAGAATCTTAAGCAATAAAATTTTAAATCTTTGTTGGGAAACATGTACCTGATCGCCCTCATTTTCTAGTAAGGACTCCAGCTCTTTCCTTAACACCAGAGGACTCAGGTAAGGCACTGAGATTGGCTTTGGGTTGGGACGCTTCTGATCCAATGTATCCTACGACATGAGAAGGAAACTTAAATGACCTGAAATGTTTTCTGAGTTTTTGTTCCTTCACCATTTAAACACTTAAGTTGTTATTGGAAAAACTAACAACGGAACCACCAGTAGCACATACCACCACTTCCTGCAGGCTATTGGGCAGGCTGGTGGTGGACACTCCATGATTGGGCCGCTGCACAGACTCCAGACTCTGTATAGGCCCGCCCACGCTGTTACTGCGAGTCAGTGATGTGCCGCGCTTCTCTGCTTGCCTCTCCTGCAGGGTAATGGGATCTGAAACCACTGGCTCTGGAGCTAGTCTGTGAAAATACAAAGAGTCTTTAAAACACTGTCCTATACAGAAAAACGAGTGAGAACGCTATGATTGGCACATGGACAGACTTTCTCTGTGCAGCAGCAGCATTACATCAGTGTGACTGGCATCCAGAATCCAAAATTACCAACCATGGTCTGTTTAAAGTTCCTGGTGATTAAACTGCTGCTGGTCTGATATAATCAGATTTGATATGTGGCAAAAAAAAAAAAATGATGTTTACAAACACTAGTTCGCCAAAAATACTTTAATACTTTATACTCAACTGTCAACTTTTTAAATAGATAAGGTGGTGTGGGCTAAAACAATAACAAAATAGCATGTATGTGGTGCATTATCTGCAGGATGCAATGCACCACATGATCATTACACGTGGGCACACACACAAAACAGGAAACATGTACGGTCTGGTACAAAGAAAGCAACAGAAACCTACAAGTGGGAATTTTAAAAAGATAATGGACATGCCTGCTGTTTGTAGTGTCAAATACTTTTTAATTTAATGATGGTTTATTCCACTCAGTCCGGATACTGGTCTTTTTAATGTGATTTACAGGTTAAAGCTGAATAATGTAGTAGCATAACACAAGAAAAACACAAACGCATTATAATTTGTTTCTGTAATATGTACCAGAACAGTAAATGTTTGTGAAGACTTGTTTAATATATACAGGAAAATGTTATTATTCTGGGACATCTTTATTTTTTAAAATATTTTACACATGACATAAATATGGAAATAACATACGTTTTCTGTGTGCCGGTCTGGCATGTCAGAGTCTCTTTTTTGCTGTCGGGGGATTCTGAGAAGTCGATGAGGTCACTGGAGTCAGTGGGGTTGCCCACCTTTACCTCTGAGCCGGAGGCTTGAGGCTGTGTGCTGCTGCTGTGGATACTGTCTCCTGAGGTGCTGGTCAAATAAAACCTATGTTTGCATGTAAAAAAAATAAAAATAAAATCTATGTGAATGCTAAAACTATACACAGCTTTTAACATCTGGAGCCAAACTGATCCAGAGTAAAATTATGTTACATAAGAAATTCAATTCAATAGTATCAATCATTTAAAAGCCAAAAAATATATATATTCACCCAGACGGGGGACGCTGGTCCTGAAACTCCACATGTAGTAGTGGCAGGAAGGAGTTGTGGCAGAAAGGACAGGACGAATTCAAGTTGGAGTCGTCCGCCGTCCAACCTGCCATGATCTCCTCATCGTATACCAAAGCCTCACACGAGCGACACTGAGAACAGCTTGACATTAGCACCTGTAGAAAGATCATATTGATTCGCTATGCGAGAAGTACACAATGAAACATTTTTCAGGGTAAAAGGTACTTCAGATGGTCAGGTCTCTTATAGTGCAACAATAATACAGTACATTCTAACAATTGAAGCTTCATCATTAAGAGGTTATAAAAATAGCTGCAGCTGTAGTATGAACAGCAGAGGGCGCTGTTTTTACCTCTAAAGCACAGTTCTGATAGATGCTGGAAGTGCTGGCATGATGAGACGAGCCCTGCTCAGATCTTTCAGAATCCACAACCTTCATCGACCTGCCAGGAGTCATGGCTGTACAACATGGACAGGAGCAGTCAAAAACAAACATAAAACCATAAATCTGCAGTTAATAAAAAAAAATGTATGTATTAACTCTTAACCTTCTATGTACATCTGTTTTAGCCTTATGGCATTCTTAGATCATGGCCTATTCGTGCTAGTGTGAATGTATGCTTTTGAAATATTTGCATTCTGTTAAGTCACTCTAGGTAGGAATATCTGCTAAATGCAATACAAACAGTCACTGGCCACTTCATTGGGTACACATGTTCAACTACTCAATATGTTAACGCAAATATCTAATCAGCCAATCACATGGAAGCAGCTCAATGCATTTAGACATGTAGACCTGCCCGAGACAAAATTAATGAAGCTCTAACCGAGCATCAGAACGGGAAAGAAAGGGTCATTAAAGTGACTTTAAACGTGGCATGGTTGTTGGCACCAGGCAGTCTGGTCTGAGTCTTTCTGAAACTGCTGATCCACTGGGATTTTCACGCATAACCATGTCTAGGGTTTATGGAGAATAAACAGGGGGAGGAAAAAAAAAACAAAAAAAAACAAAAAAAACATGGAGACTATTCTGAAGTAACTATGTGAAGCGTGATTCTTGCTTTAATGTGACTCACGATTTTTCTCCATGAGAATTAAGATCACAATTCTCTCACATAATTCTTATTTTTTCAACCAAAACTATTATTGCAGATTTTCTTAATTTTAGAAGCTTTAAAAAAAATTAATAACCTAAAAGGTAATAGAACATAAATAGAATGTTAACAATAAAAAAAAAATAATAATAATTTAAACATAATTTGCTTTTTGGAAACTCCAGTACGTCATGGCTTGTGCTAGTTTATAGCATTATTATTATTATTATTATTATTATTTATCAGCATATGGTAAATGTCAGTTTGTTAGGTAGTTTGAAATTAAATAAAATTTACAGTATTTAATTTATTGTTGCCAAAGTTTTTATTGCTTTTAACATAATTCTGGTATGGTATGGTATGGTATGGTATATAGAGTCTCTGAGTAACAGCTAGAAACATCACACTAGGTTTAATTAACTAATATAGTAAGTTATATCCAGATTAGAACCATGCATGCCTGATTCTGTTCGGACAGGGTTTGTAGTATTTACTATTTTTAATAGTATTTATATTAGTAGTAATATTACCTTTTTTCTGTGTTTGTGCATTCGCATGGAAGACATTTATCCTTTTGCTGAGAAAAATTATAATATAAAATAAGGCATGTGATGATAATTTACATACTAGCTACTAAACGCAACAAGAGTAGAAAATGTAATGGTTTGACACGAGAATTGAGACCTTTGAAAGGAGCCAAGCAGAAACAGATCATACACCCTCCATCTTCTGATTGGTTGGTATTAACAGGTATCAGTGTTGTGATATTGAGTACACATGGGGAAGAGTGGAAAAATTAATCGTTTCCGTCATGAAAAATAACAGCATAATAATTCGGATCAATCAAGTAAATGGACAAGACCGCTTATGTCCACTTCTTTGGTACACATGATGACAGCAGAATACTGTGAATGAGGAAAGGAGATGTTTGAGCTGTATAATCTCTGGCCTAAATTGCCAGAATTAATAGTCTTTTGTTTGACACAGAGTGTGACCAATGAGTGTGATTGATATACAGTAGCACTAGGTATAGTTGTCAAGTAAATAAGTAAACACGTGAAAGCAGTGTGATCTGAATGCAGGGGGAAAATATGCATTTCAATTTGACATAAAAAAAATATATATATATAAAAAACAACTTAATGGCATGATCATGATTCAGCAGAACGTGAGGTCCCAGTTCATTTTCCAACCTAAACCAACGATGCTCTGCACTATTTACAACTCCATAGTACCTCAACAGGATTCTTTAAATAAAGAACAGTATAGACTGTAAGGCATTGAAAAAGCATAGTCGTGTTTCCTGATCATTTCCCGAGCCGAGCAGCATGATTTACATTGGTAGATATTACAGTGAAAGCTCACTCACATGCAGCATGCTGTGTCCGACCGGCATCACTGCTCCCGCTGCTGCTGCCCAGACTGGTGGTGCTGCGCGTGAGGCCGTTTGAGGCCAGGCTGGGCATCAGTCCTCTGGGCAGGACACCGTCTGTTCCTTCAGCAGACATCAGCTGCTCTTCCAGTCGAGCAGGAAAGCTGTCCCTAGGCTGGTTCTGCTCGTCCTGCAAGCAGTAATGCTTTATTGTTGTAAGATGAATCAGGCTTAGAAATGCATGACAATTTCATAGCCATAAATAAATTCATTATGACAATTATATTCCCTATAGAGAGCTCCTTTCGATCACTGAAAAGCACTCAGATTAAAATCAATACAAAACCATTAAGATGAGCTCTCTGTAGACCAAGACTGGAAACCACTGTTTACAAAATTCAGTGCTTCAATACAATGATTCAAAGATTTTTATTTCCCCTTGAATAAAATAACTTCTAGCTCACCTCATCATCTGAATAGGAGTAGGCAGAGGCCATGGCCACCCACACTTTACTGGCTACGTTAGCTGCTTGCTTCATGCCTGACTTTAGCATGTCCACTTTAGGTCCTGAAAGCAAGCTGTCCATCTTGATGCCCGAGAAGGTGTTGATGACTGATCCTAATGACGCGCTCTGCGAAGACCTGACTAGTGCAGTCAGAGATGATGACCTTTGACCGTCACTGCTAGGAGTCTTCTGGGACTTGCTCCCAAATGTTTTAGAGCGTGTGACAGCGGGGCTGCTTTTAGGGGTTTCCAGTAATTCCGGGGTCTTTACTGGGCCTGCGGGGAGACTAGATCTTCGTCCCAAAGACTGCTTAGAGGAAGAAGAGTCCACTTGATTACCTTTATGCTCGGCCTCCTGGTGCAGTTCCATGCTGGATGCCTTGGCTCCTAATGGGCTCTTGAGGTTCATGTACATCTCGATCTCGTCTGCAAGGTTTCGGGAGACCACCGGTGGGACGAGGCGTGCAGATTCTTGGCTTTGAATGGATGCTGCTTCTTCGCATTCTGAGGCCAGCAGTGAAAGTGGATCTGCCCCTATTTCCACATCCTCTCTTTCTACCACCTTGGAGGAGGAGGAGGAGGAACTGCTCACACTTCTCCCCACTCCTTCAGTGCTTCCTTCAGGCGTTACTTCCTCTGCTGTTCTTTCCATTTCGTCGGTGTCTTCATCAGTTTTCTCCTCCAAACTGATTAACTCCATCTTGTCATTAACTTCCTCCTCAAGGGTAGAGCTTGCAATAGGTGTTATTCCTAGGTCACTAAAGACAGAGGCTGAAGTAGGAGGAGGAGTCTTGCCACCTGAAAAAGCAGCAGCCAGGATTTTCGCATCAGCGCCCATGTGATCCACGCTCAACTCCAAACTGTTCTTCTTCAGCAACATGCCGGCTCGAGATTCTGCGCTGAAACTGCAGCTGCGCTCTGCGAAAGCTTTGACCCTCTGTTGTTGGCTGCTTTGTGCTAAGCTTGGGTGTGTAGTGCCTTCATCCTCGGGCAACACAATGTCCTCAGTCTTACTGTGAGCAGTGAAGAGTTTGCCACCTAAAACAGATAACATCGCAGTAATGTTTAGAAATATGAAGAAGGCGATTACGAAAAATACATTATACCAAGGGATGAAACTATTTAAATACAATTTTACCACTTTGCTTACTTGAATCTTTTCTTCCTAGGGTTTTGTCAAAGTTCCCGCTGGGTTGTTTGACGATGCTGGCTGGAGGGGGTGTGGCCTCAGCAGGACTGGGAGGCTCGGACACAGCCACGGCACTATCCAGGGAGCCAGCAATGTCCTCAACTATACAGTCTGACATCAAACACCATTCATTAAACACCATATCTCATCTTCCAGAACCTCTTACATAAGACAGAACTGAGCTCGAAGCAAAAACCAAGTCATGAATAACAAGTGCATCATTAGAGAGAGGGAGATGTACTGCTAATCAGCAGGAGGTGCATTACCATTCTGTTGACTTTTCACTGTTTTGCTCTTGTTGGCCTTCTCACCTTCAGAGAGGGCGAAGGCTGTGTTTTTACAAGCATCTATGGAGTCCTGATGGAGCTCATCCTTAGAGCCATAACCCTGGTCAGACTGCCCTCCTAAAACGTACAAAAACAAGAAACAAAAACAAAACAATTATCAAATCTTAAAAATATTATTTGCTGTTAGCCTACATAAATGTGTGAGAATACTTAATGGCACATGTAATAGTTAAATATCAACACTTTTTTTCAAAAAAAAAAAAAAAAAAAAAAAAAAAAAAAACACATTTTTTTGAAACACATTGCGATTGATTTAATCAAATCATGCAGGCCTAGGAAAAAAAGAAAAAAAATCTTATAGATGAGAAGTGCCAGGTTTGCAGTTAGTACACATAATAATGTAATAAGCTAAATCTGCCTAAACAATAGCACCTTAAAACTAGAGGTTGTCACATCAACTACATCAAGCACAAGGAAGTGCATTAATTAAATTGGAATTTGCTTCCTCCACCAACTGAAACTCCATATTGAAGTAATGCATCATTAAAAAAAAAAAAGGAATAATAAAAAAAAAAAAAGGAGTGACTATTTCTTTACAATGAGCTTTGAATGGTGATAAATCTACTCAAACTCCTTCAAGAGCATAACGCTTTCCACTAGCAAATGTCTGTTAGTGGGGCCAACAAAAGCTACAGATACGAGTCTGATGTGTTCAGGTATGTTCAAACTAAGGTTCACGAGGTGCTTTTAAACACAAAGTGGCTGGAACACTTGCATCACATAAATACAAAAACTACCACGTGAGAACTGCATACTAGCTGTTTGCATGTGTATACATACAGTATACTGTGCATTACCTGTACTAATCTGACTCTCACTTCTGTCTCCCACAATGAGACCGCGTATAAACAGTGTGTGTTCTTCCCCGTTAGCTTCACTGGAGCTGTCGACGCTACAGTGGCTGAATCTGTCCCCGTCACCATCTGCTATTGCATCCAGAGACACTACTACAGAGACATAACAGAGCTTAATAACACGATCATTCTCAGCACTCAGATACCGAAACTGATAGTCATGTGATCTCCCGCTTACCCGCTGTAATAGGAGGAGCTCTTTTTGACAGAGCCTGTTTAAACTGGGCCACCCCTCGCACCACGTTCCTCAGTTTAGTCCACATTAAGCGCCTGCTGGAGTTTCGACTAGGCCAAGGGTTCTCCAGGACAGCCTACACACACATACACACACACACATACACACACAGAGGTCACTGTAACCATAACATCATTTTTCCATGGTGACACATCCTGGATTTTTAAATATTTCCCCTACGCAGTTAAAAAAAAAAAAAAAGAAAAAAAAGAAAAAAAGAACCCTGGAAAAGTTTATTGCTCTCTGTGATTCACGCTCAACAAAAATGAACCGAAAATTATATGCTGATTTAAAGTTTAAATGTGGAAAAACCTTTGAACTATTAGAGACCTATTTCAGCTAATTTTAACAGTATTTTACCAGGTTTTGTTATTCAAATTTTGCTTGTACCAGAACACAGGCAGTGTCTCGTCAGATTATACTGAGATACAGCACAGTGTTTATAAAAGGATTCATCTTTCAGCAAGAGATTCAGACAATGTGGCAGCTTTAGGGACAGAAATTAGTTAGAACCCCAATAAACTTAACAGGATTTATTTAACACAACTCTGTTCAGCAAATCTGTGACAAAATGTTGATTCATCACTGTTAATCAAGATCTGATTAATTCTAGATAATGCTGTCTCTTGTTACATGCAATCATGATCCCTTTATTAGGAACAGCTGTATTTTGTTCCACGGTATATAGGATTACAGAAACATGCACTACAGTGTGCAGCGATATGTGACCAAGTTGTTGCATGTTTTGTGTGGTGCCTGTTGCAATACATTCATTATGCTTATCCTATATACAGGGTTGCAGGAAGCTTGGAGCCTATCCCAGGAAACTTCTGGCACAAGACAGAATACATTTAGGCATTTGGCAAATGCTCTTATCCAAAGCGACTTACAAAAGGTGCTTTGAAGTTTACATCACTGGATAGATACTTACACTGGGTTACTAGGTTACTAACTAAATGCCATCAGTCAAACACAACTGGGAAGAGTTTTTTATTTTTTTTGGGGGGGGTGGGGGTAATTAATCCAAAAAGAAACAGATGCATCTTAAGTCGTCGTTTAAAGATAGTCAAGGACTCTGCTGAACGGACAAGGGGTACACCCTTGACAGGGTACACACGCATACACCACACGCTCACGTCTTTGGACTGTGGGAGGAAACCCAACAAGCACGGGGAGAACATGCAAACTCCATGCACACAAACCAGGGGTGGGAATCGAACCCCCGATCCAGGAAGTGCGAGACTACAGTGCTAACCACTACACCACTGTGCTGCCTGCTACATGTAATGAATGCACTACATTACCTTGTTGTAATATCCATATGTAATGGCATTGCCCTCAACACCGGCCTTCTTCATTTCCATCAGAACAAGCACGGCCATGACTGGCAGTCCCCACAGCCCACACAGCTGCATCATCACACGGTAACACACCTGCAACAGACATACCATTAACTCTAATATACTATATAAAGACATATACAAGCAAAACAGTGTCTATGACTGGTTATTCACTAGAATTTGTAATCTAAAGGAAAATACTTTAAAAAGGTTTGGATAAGCTACTAAATCACGCTTCTCAACACAAAACTAAGATAAATGATGAATAAAAATGTTAAAATTCCTTATATTTGTTTTATTACTTTTAATTAACCCAAAATCTTATGTTTAATGTAAAATTAGTTACAAAAAACACTACCTTCACAGCCCACAAGGGGGCTCTGGCCCACACTTAATTGAACCACAAAACCAGACATGTTTTCTTTAAATTACATGGCTTAAAAATATCTGCACAAATGCTAAGATCCACAAATGACAAACCAACCTCATCAAGCACCTCCACTTCAGAGCTCCTCATCTTGATCAGGACATTGATCGCTTGCTGCATGGCACGTGTTTTGGAGTGAGCCAGGCGCATGCGTGCAGGTAGGCATATGAACCACAGGCTATAGCAATGACTGAACAGACACTTAGCCCACAACTGAGGGTTCGAATAGAAGCGCTTTGCCATTTTGTAAGCCAGCTTGACTTCCTAGGACATGACAGACACAGAGAGAGCAACATTAAAGAGAGAAATACCATGCTGGAAATAGGTTATAATATGGATATTCTTGTCCAAGTGCATCAAATGTGAATTCTTTTCAAACCACAAGCTTAACCATATGACAATTAAGGTTCAAGCTAAATCTTGCACTCTGTAATTTGTCTCAAAAACCAGCCTGGTCAGGATGTCAAAAAGATGAGTCTAAATACCTACATCCTAAACAAGACAGAACAATACAGTACCTGCCGAAACAGGAAAAATGTAAGGATAAAAATCTTTTTTCATAATTTCACACAGGTTTATTAAGGCTAGCTCATACACACAGACTCTAGTTAATAAATCCCTGTCCAACAATGCACATATGTTCATGAAAGTCTTCAGTAAAAGGAGTGCAGTCTCAATACTGTGTTCAACAATGGCCTAAAAATAACATTTGATTTGTTTAAGAGATTCTCTCCACACTGGGACACTTGTTGCTGATGAAGCATCCGTTCCTTCAATAAGCCAATATCCTGCTGCTCCACCCTGCTGCTTGTGTGTCTAAACTAAGACAGTCAATGAACACAAGTGAAAGAGCAGCAGAGCAGAAGAAGCAGGAGAAAAACCAAGCTATGATTGTGTGCACCTGTTGTTTTTCCTCCATATTAATATACAGAGACTTAAAATGTGAACTTTCAGCAGAAATAAAGAAGCGAGTAAATCTGCTGCTCATCCAAGTCCTCTCCTTTCCATTCCGCTCTTAAATTGATGCTTGACCACGAGTATAAAACAAGAAAAACACTCATTTTTATGTATATAGCTTGGTAACTTCCGACACTGTTCGAGGCTTAAGGGCCTCTTTAAGGACAAATAAAATCTGCTACTGCATTGACAGAGCAGCCTCTTTTTTTTTTTTTTTTTACTTTGTCAGCGAAGTTTTTGATCAGATTGTGTAGGATTAATGGGTGTGTCATGGTAGACCTACAGGTATGAGTGAAAAAAGATGCTCACTGCATCAAGCACAAACACTGGCCTCTGTATTTGAGTCACCAATTCGGAGGACAGCAGCATTATCATCTTTTTTTTTTTTTTTTTTTGAGACCAGACATACAAATCATAATTAACCTCCTCAGTTTCATAACGATGTCTAAATTTGCATTCAGGCTCAACTGTAGTAACAACAATGTCACAAACCAGACTTTCAAGAATAGAATAACAGAAAACAGCTATGAGAGTAAAAACTTAGTAGCTTTATTTCTCTATTTGATCCCCTCTACACTAATGTACTTTTCCCTGTGTTTCACTAGTGCTTGGATACCATCAGTGTAGAAAAGTTTCTCAGTACACCAGAGCCATGATCAGGATATTGGCTTATTGAAGGAACGGATGCTTCATGTCTGAACTTTTTTTAAATTTTATTTATTATTTTTTTAAAATGTCCCAAACATGTGGATTTACAGCGAGATTGTACTGGAGATGTTGCAATAACTCACAACAGAACTTCTTTAAATATGCAAGTTCTGTTTGTGAATGATTGTGTGTACAGTTCCCACAGACAGATGTGTCTCTTACTCATGTTGATGACAAACATCTGTGGGGTGTTTTTTTTTTAAGCATCAGAGGCGGTCCACCCACTGAATGAACAAATGCAGTGGGCTCCGAGGCACCTCGGCTGGGATCGTTTTCCTCAGATGTATCTGTGTTTTTAAAGTGTTTGCACCATTAAAATGTTTTTCCTGTTTCATCACCATACTCTTGAAGTCATCACTAAAAAGTCCCGGTTTGACTTGAACGGCCCACATAAATGTATTTTTTTTCTTTACATTATAGGTACGTTTAAAAACCATCCATATTGATTATATCAAATTAAACTCTTTATATTAAACATAGATCACTAATCCCAGAATATTCCTCTGAGTATGCAGACACTGAAAATGTAACAATGAGTCAGCAGTACTCATACTCAAGACACTGCACTGTTGTGTACCAAGAGTCACTGGTCTAGCATGTGATTACTCTGTAAGCAGAATCTGTTGCAAAATGATTCTTGTTCATTAGTAGCCAGGAAGTCACTGATTCTAACAAGAAGTTGATCATGGATGACCGCAATTTCCTAGCACTTTACATGGTGAGCCGGAACACTGTGCAGCATGGTGTAGTGTGTATATTGTGATCAAAATACCTGCTTGGTTCTTTTAGCCAGGAGTGCTGGACTGCTGGACACACTGGCACCTGGGGCTCGGACACTGAGTGCTGGCTTCAGCTTTACTGGACGATCGAATAGTTCCAGCCGTAAGCGAGGGAAGCTCTTGTAGCTGTTAAATACAAAATTTACATTAAATGCAATTTTGAAAAGTGACAAACATTTTATATACACTCACTGAGCAGTTTATTAGAAACAACTGTACACCTACTTATTTATACCATTAATCATTATATAACAACATCATGCAGATACAGACCAGCAGCTTCAGATAATGTTCAAATTAAACATGAGGAAAGAAAATGTTATACCCTGTAGTTTTAACCCATAACAGTCTCTAGAGTTTGCGCAGAATGGTCCAATACAGAAAAAGCATCTCAGAATGAACACCATGTTGAACCTTGAAGCAGAATAAGACCATGCAGGAGTTCCACTTCTGTTAGACAAGATCAGAAAAGCTGAGGCTTCACAATGGGCATGGACTCACCAAAATTGGACAGCTGAAGAAGTCTGGTATGATCAATCTCGATTTCTGCTGAGGCACATGGACGTTCAAAATTTGGCACCAAAAGGATGAATTAACGGAGACAACCTGCCTTGTCCCAACAGTGGAGGCTGGTGGAGGTAGTGTAATGGTGTGGGAGCATTCTCTTAGCACGCTCTGTGCATGTTAAAACCAATTATTCACTGCTTGAATGCTGCAGTGTACAGTATTTGAGTTTTGTTGCAGATCATGTTTGCCACAACTTACATCTGCTAATGGCTACCTCCAGTGAGATAATGCACCATGTCACAAAGCTGAAGTCGTCTCAAACTGGTTTCATAAACAGGAAAAATGTATTCAATGTTCTTCAGGGTCTTTGCAGTCACCGGACCTGAATCCAGTAGAGCACCTTTGTGATGTGTTAGAACGGGAGGTGCATAGCATGAAATGAAACATGATAAATCTGCAGGAATTGTCATAGAGCAGAATGTCAAAGAAATGTTTTCAACATCTTGTGGAAAAATCGAGGCTGGTTTGAGAGCTCAGCCCTACCCAGTATTACTGTAGCGCTTCTAATAAATTAAGTATATCTCGTTGAGGGGGGGGGGAGAAAAAAAAAAAAAAAAAAGGGACTTCAGCCCCTAGACAAAAACAGTAACCACAGTCGCCTGTTCGTATTTGATCTAGGGTAATAAATAAACAATGACAGACAGTGGCTAGTTTGGTGGACTGGAGAATCAGATGGTTTCTGCAGGAGATACAGTACAGTAAAAAAAAAAAAAAAAAAACAGAATCCAGAACTAAATGGACTCAAGCCGAAAACTCATCTTTTCTATCACATTGTGGCAGTAGTAAAAGTTCTCTGCAGGCAGTGGTATATTAAGTAGGAAAAACAGGCATATCAGTTATTTTCTGTGAAAATGTTTACTTCATTGTTGGTATAATTGGTATAAATATAGAAATATCACCAATGTTTTATCACTTTGACCTGCCAGACATAAGTGAAATGATTAAGAGAAGAAAAATAAATAAATAAAACTTTGGTAAAACCATTATTCCACTATTACTAATAACTGCAGTTTTGTGACAACTGCATTTTACCAATCAGCCTGTTTTTTTTTTTTTTTTACGCCACCCATGAGTCCCAGCTCAGTTTGCATGTAACTTGGGTGATGTGTAATTAAACTTGGCATGTGTTACCCAAGATGTCTCCCCATGGCAGTAGAAAAAAAAAAAAAAAAATTGTGGACTGCAGTTAACCAAGCATGTCTGGAAGAAAAGTACGAGAGAGCCAGCGAGCAAAAACAGTCACTGCAGTGTAGAAAGCTAAGTAACAGGCATGAGCGCTCAAGGCTGGCAAGAAACTGACTGCAAGACCCTTAGGTATTGACAAGTACATAAACAGATGACGCTAACCTTGTGCTAATGGATCTGAATAGCCTTTATATGCTATTTAGGTACAGTAAGGAGTACAGCATAGGATCAGAAACTATAAAAACCTCAGTATAGCAACTGAACACAAAACCACCAAATGTCAGGAGAGGGGGAAAAATATAAAATAAAATACTGGTTTTAGTACGCATATTGCATTTTAACAGAGAGGCAGATTTCAGATGGATGGCATTCTTAATGTTGGCAAGTTCCATTTACATAAAAATGTACTTATCATTTAAGTGAAAAGTATGAGCATGTGATGGAGACACACCTGTATTTTGGAGGAGGATCTGTGGCATCATCAGCAGGGGGTTCTGGAGGCAAGATAAAGACTGTGTGCTCACTCTTCTGAGACTCATCAAGCTCTACCAGCCTGGTGTCTTCCGATAGCTCTCCTTCAACCTGAAAGCAAGAGTAGAACAGTTGAAGTCAAAGCTGCGCCAGACACTTCAACATATTGCCTCCAACATCCAAGGCTGCATAAATGAAACTAATAATTATTATTATGCAATAATTTTGTAAGTGGCTTTTGAAACTGGAAAAAAAAAAAAAAAAAAGGACCGGTATCAAAAGTCAAAGAAGTCACTCACAAATCATTATTTTATAGTGTGCTGTGAAAAAGATGAAGTTGCACAATGAAAATACATTTCATCAAAAGGAAAAAATTAATCCTTATTTTCATCTCAGAGCAGTATTTACATACTGACTGTTGATTTAATGACCACTAATTCCTCCCAAAACACACAGGGACTTTCCATGTCTTTTATGGCTTGACGTGTTTAGATCAACAATGTGCCAAGACTTCCAACAGCAGATGGCAGAGTTAATTATTTACTCCATTAAACCGATGGTACTGCATATGAACAGCACACCGGCCATCTGGCCTTAAACTTTATAAAAAGCTGATCTGGAGGCTGTTACATTACTGAGAGTCTAACCGAGCTAAACACCAAAACAGTGCTCAGTTCAGTTCATCCACTTCCCTTTTTCAGACACCATTTGCACTTTTTTTTTTTATTTTACAATCAAACGTTTTGCCTCCAGGCTTAACGTAACGTTTTTTTTTTCCTTCTGTACTCATAATCTGCACAACCGTTAACTGCACTGTGCCGAAGAATAATGATGGGAGAGAAAAGTATTGCACAGGAATTTTTTTCCAGGGAAAATAAAGCTCACCTTTGTGCCCTTGTCTGTTCCTTTATCAGACGGGAAAAGCTATGAGAGAAGTCAGAGAGGAACAAACTCAATCATGGGAAACGCTGCGACTCGTGATAACAGTACAAGTGAAGGTGTTTTGCATATCAAACTACGTCTTAAAATGTTCTGTTTACCTTGCAGAGACTGTAGTCACATAAAAGCATTAAAATTTAATGTGCAGATTCAGTGTAGGTGAAGGTGAAAATCTGTCTGTTTCCAGAGGCAACAACGAACAGATTTGAAGTGCCAAGGTAAAGAAGTGCGTATGTGTGAGTGTCTGATACCTTTTCAATGCAGTAGTCAAAAAAGGCCAGGCCAGTGTCTTTGTCGCTTACAAAGGTGCATTCCTCTATGAAGCGAATAAATAGCTGAGTCTTGGTGAGCTGGGAGTAGAACTTCTGCTGAGCACGATCTCGACTCTTTAAAAACCCTGAAGCCAAAAAGCAATTAACTTCAGTTGTAGTGTTACACAATATAAGTCACTGTAGAACTAAGCCTGTAGAGCAACATGAACACATTATTCTAGCATGGATTTCATATTCCAGATAACTTCAGATAAATCCTGCAATTTCTGTTTTCACTGTAATGAATCCAAATTTACTCATTAACTACATTTAGTAGTGTAACAGCAGTTGAGGTGCAATATGTAACTCAGCTAAAACTAGTACAAGCAGTCCCATGTGCATTTTTTTCATTCCAGTAAAAAAATAAAAAAAAAATAAAAAAAAAAACACACAACATGGAGAAGTGAGATACAGACAGCCATATCAAAACCATAAAAGAAAGAGAAACAAATTCAGCCAAACTGTGGCCAAGCAATGACCCAAATCAAGCAAAACTAAATACACAACTGATAAGAGGAGAGACTGAAATTGCAGTTGCATGTGAATATAGTTCATCAAAATTAAACGGTTTATAGACAAAAGAACATTACTACAATCCCTCTTTTAATGTACAATACATTTTAGGTGTCCACAAACTTTTGGCCAGATAATGTTTTTAATGTACATGCACCGTTAAAAAAAATACTAATTCATATTATGAGTTTATTAGCCAACAACCTTGTAACACCTAACATACAGCACAACAAATAATAGCACACAAACATAATACACACAAATCTGCAACCTTTATTGTAAGAATCCCACAAATGTTTTAAAATATAATTTATAAATCTATAAAAAAATAAACTGATATACACATTTAAACATATTGATACTTCTCATTATATTTGTGAGATTATTACATTAACGCTTACATATTTGTATTACATTAGTGGTTTATTAAGTTTGTGGCAGATGCCTCCTAAAATGTTTTTTGACTTTTGTAAGAGAATCATTCACACCTTAAGCCACACATGCAATAATGAACAATAAAAGTCTCACGCAGTGAATTTGCATGAGTTTTCTGTTACCCTGCAGGTCGTAGAGGGAGCCAGCAGCAGTGGCCTTCTCAGAGGGCGCCTCAGTGATGGGTTTGAGGTAGTGTCGATAGCCCTTGAGTATTGAGGCCATGAAGCGCAGGAAGGCCTCTTGAACCTCCATCTCGAGAGCGGTCATCTTTTTATGCCACGTGAAGTCAGCCTCCATTGGGGTCATCTCTACGGCTGAGCCTTCTGGGGCTGTTCGCTTCACTGGATATTCATAAGTAAGCATTAATTATAAGGTCTTCATAACACAGATACTGTATGACAAGGATAGTACAAAGTGATAAAGGGAAATGGAAAGATAGCTGTAGTTCTGCAACTGTGGTTTTCTGAACATAAAAGAGCACCAGCTCTGTAGCAGTTCCTCTATTGTGGCCTACGCACTATTATAGGTAAATTATTTAGTTGATGGCTGTTCATTTAGACGAGGTACAAGGCTAGAGACATTAGCTACAGAGACAGAAAAGGGAGTTCATAAAGATTCTCATTTCCTTTCTCGTCTTTGACCTGATTAGTAAATTGAATGTTTAAAGATCTTAGAGAGAGAGAGAGAGAGATACCTTTATTTTCCCCATGTCAAATTCTATGGCAGTAAACAAAAGTAATACCGCCACTTCAAAAAGCAATTCATATAAACTTCTAATGGTCCCATTTATAGCCATAATCCAATACTGTAATTGACAATTAAGCATTAAAAAGCAATTGTTATTGCCATTATGTTACGTCAGTTGAATATCAGGGCCTTGTAAGCTAGGAATTGTAGGTAGCTGGACTTTATAATTAGGCTTATAGGTTATTTACCTTGTCTCTAGGATAAGGGGGGGGGGGGGAAATGGTGGGTCAGATTAAGAGGAGAGACTGAAATTGCAGTTGCATGTGAATATAGTTCATCAAAATTAAACGGTTTATAGACAAAAGAACATTACTACAATCCCTCTTTTAATGTTCAATACATTTTAGGTGTCCACAAACTTTTGGCCAGATAATGTTTTTAATGTACATGCAACATTAAAAAAATGTTTCATATTATATTATGAGTTTATTAGGACAGTTACCACTTAAATGATTAACAGCAATCAGATAATACACAGATGTCAGAGTCTGCTCCTGTCATAACCCAGATACCATATCTATTCAGGCAAGTTGTAAGATTAAGGTCCTTCTGAGTGATAAACCTTCTTACCAATATTAAGCTGGTGGTGCAGGTTGACCAGCGAGTTAATCAGACTCTTGCAAGGCTTCTTTGGGAGATTCTTCCAGCCCGAGTTCCTCTTCTCATCAGACCTAGCGATTAACATGATTATCAGACTCAACATAAAAACTGTAACCTGTTAATAAATCTTCATTAGGGTTTTAATGTTCACACAAAGCTCACAGGTAGATAGTATTGGTGTCCAGGTCCACACAAACCACATCTGGTGGAGGATCGTAGAGGTCAAAGTATCCCGAGTCCACTCCAACAATGAAAGGACATGGAGCATTCAGAACCCCAGCCAGGGAGAGAGGACACAGAGGGATGTAGGGACACTGCCACTGGAATGGAAAAATCATCTGGAAGGAGAGACAGATGGATGAAGATGTCAAACATCAAGCACAAACATCATGCACTTTTAATGTACCGGAATAAAACCAAATCCATATTAACTGTAGCATCACTTTACTCCAATGAAGGCATCATATGCTGCATGGAACCTGTTGTGGTCTTTTGCTGATGAGGGCCATCCACCTTAAAGTTTAACATGTGCGCCCGGAGATACTTTCATGATCATCATGGTGTATTTTGAATGGTTATACCAATAACCTTACTGTTGTGGTGTTTCCACCCGCAGAACTGGTGCTCCATGAAGCGCTCTACAGAATGTTGTGCATAAAGAAATCCCAGAAGCTCAGCAGGTTTTTTTTTTTTTTGCTAAACACTTAAACTAGTCCACCTGACACCAAAAACCATGTCACAGTCACTGAGATCATATTTTGCGGTCATTCTAATTACAAAAAATTCTGTTTTGCCCTGCTGACACATGAATGACTGATTTCACAATTGTGTGAATGTACACGTGTTCCTAAAAAGTGGCTGTTAAGGAAACATACCAACTGGGAGATATAATAAATTACAGTCATCATATTTTAAAACTAACCAATGTTGTCTAATCAGCTCTTTACTATATTTTTTTAATATATAATTACTAGAATTTAGTTTTATTTCATGCATATAAATTTAAGTACGTTATGAAGATTAAATTCAAGAAACAGGAAGAAATGCTTTTATATGACAGGCTGCAAAGTGCTCAAAGATGCAATTAAAACAGCAATCTCCTTTCCCCGCTCATCTGTTCTCACCACTAGGCATTCAGCATCACCATTATGTTAATCACCGGCCTGATCATCTGTGATTATCTGCACTTGTTTTGCACTGGTTCATGCTTTAAGATAGATTTAATTTATGCATAAATAATTCATAGGTCACTGTGCGGCATAAAAAACTAAAATCGTTTCTCTGAAACTGCTCAGGTACAGGGACTGGGCTGATAATGAGAAACAAAACCTTGCCAAAAGAGGCAAAAAATAAAAAAATAAATAAAATAAATAAAAGCCCTTCAGGAAGCTTGGAGAACTATATCTCAATTACATTAAAATACACAAAAGTCTGAGTTTTTGGAAGCAAAATTTAAAGAAAGTAGGGGTGGCTGTTTGTGTGTGTGTGCATGTGTGCGTGTGCGTGTGTGTGTATATAAACAAAAAACAAACAAAAAAAATAAAACACATATACATAGAATACACACACACACACATAATTAATTAATTTATGAATTACATTTACAGCCCCTAGTCAAAGTCGGCACATTAAGGTCATGCCACAGGCTTTAACAGGCCTTTCACGAAAACCCTCCAATGTGGTGAAATTAAAACAATTCTGAAAAGAAGAGTGGGCCAAAATTTATCCACAGCGATGTGAAAGACTCATTCATTGCCAGTTATCACAAACACTTGATTGTAGTTGTTGCCGCCAAGGGAGGCACAACCAGTTATTAGGTTTAGTGGGCATTTACTTTTTCACATAAAACCAGGCAGGTTTGAACAGCTTTTTCCCTTAAAATGTGATCATTTAAAAACTGCATCTTGTATTTACTCGAGTTATCTTTGTGTAATAATAAATGTCATGTTTGATGATCAGTTAAGTTTGACAATAATTATAAAATAAATACAAAAAACAGCAAGGGGCAAATACTTTTACATGAAAGTGTGTGCACGCATGCATGAACGTATAAATGTATGCATGCACGTATACAAAAGCTTGTACCACAGCCACCACTGGTACGTTTTTTCCTAAAGGTTAAAAAGCACTGCACAGAAGGGTAACCCACAGACACAAAACTCACCGCCACTACTGCCTCAGCCACGCAAGTCAATACAGCTGGTCTGAGAGAGTGCAGAAGTATCTTGCTTTCCATCAGGACAAAATGCAGCAGCGTGGAACAGTTTTCTGGGCCCAGGTTAGTTAGCAGAGTGCTGTAGTCTGCACCGCTGTGGGAGAGGAATGAAAGGAATTAATTTGTTGGGAGGGAAACCAGCTACAGAGAGAGGATACTGCAATCACCTTTTCAACGGATTTACCACGACCTTGTGTAATGCTACAGTACGTACACATCTACAATCAGCTTTGACGTGGCAACTAGTCCTCTGTTTCCTTACTGAGACAGAGCACACATTGAATACATATTCCGAAAAGGAGACTGGAACAGCTGCCTGCTGTGGAGAAGTGGAGTCAGCAATTCCTTCCCTAAACTTTGGCTCACCCTACCACAAAGGAAAAACATCCGAAATGCTGTACCTCAAACTACTGCATATGATTTTCAAAAACTAGTCCGAACAGTTCTCTCACAGGTTGGTGTGCGTGTGTTGCAAAGCTCATAAATTATTTTATGTGTATAAATGTGTTTTTCATTAAGCTTGAGTTTAAATGGATGGAAAATTTTAATGCTGGAATGGGCAGAAAAGGTCACATTTGGCTATGCAATCATTTTGGAAAAAGGCTGATTTTCTAGGAAATATAAAGAGCAGCACCATCACAATGACAAATCCAGTTTACAAATCCTGTCGCAAAAGTAAAAATAAAATCATCATCATCCACAGTCATCATTGACATCATCAATGATACAATATCCAGCTTACCTTAGTGGTAATGGCGTACATACAGGTTGAGACAGCATTAAGCTTTCATGTGCTGAGAGCTAAGGGATTGGGGGAGAAAAAAAAACAAAACAAAAAAAAAACCTTAACGCTCTCCTTATAATCTTCTACCAGCACTCACACACATTGTATATAAACCTTATATTTTAAGAACATGGAATTATTTGTCTCATACCTGGACCAGTATTCTGGGTCTCTGTGGGGAGGGAAAGGGCACGTTGTGCATGAAATGGGAGATGTGTCTGAAAAAAATAAAAAATAAAAAATAAATACAGCAAACATGTTAATACAGGTTTCAGTGCAAAACCGGTGCCTCTTGTTGGTTCAGAGAAAGTTTACAAAAGGATGTCTGACTAATTTCTCTTACTTCTCAATAGGTAGAGGGTTGACGCTGTTGACTGAGAGCTTGTAGAGGAACCGGAGGAACTCCTTAAAGGCGGGGAAGAAGGGCCAGCGAGACAGGAGACATATGCACTTGTTTGTGTTGACTGTGCGATCGGGAATAGGCTTCTTGTCGACGGTTGTAAGGAGTCCGAGCTGGATTTTCTGCTTCTCTGTCAGGTGATCTGCTGGATAACGCTCGTAGAACTGGATGGCTGCACCGTAAACCTGAAGAAGTAGAGGCAGAGTCTGACTTTGAAAGGATTTCGAAGGTGATGGGAGGCAGCTGAAAAGTTCTGACATCTCTCAGTAAAGAATTATAGTGATTTAACCTGCATGAAGGATTCCTGCAAACTGCAACTAATGCATTTACTCTTATTTTATTCTCTTTTTTTTTTTTACTTTTCCTGCCAGGCTAAAATGCATTAACAAAGCTTAAATGCCTTGCACTTGAATTGACTGAAAATTAATGCACATGTACATCACAATGTAAGTAAATGCTAATAAAACACTTTTTTTTTTTTTTTTTTTTTCCTTCAAGGATTAATATTCTACCTTTTCTCCAGAAGAGTTGGTTAGGACGAATGTAGAGAACACGGGTAAGGGGTAGCGTGTGTTGGGAGCCCAGGACTCAATCTTAGCCCCCATAGGAAGGCAAAACAGAGGGACCGACTCAGAAAGGGGGAAGGATTCGTAATCCTCCTCTGGGTAGCGAAAGATCAAACCTGGTGGAAGAAAAAAAGCGCTCAGAACTTTGACAGTTAGAATAACTATGCAGCTTTTAAGCTCATCAACTACACTAGCCGACAAAAAGTTTTTTGAAATCCTGCCATGCTTATCAGCAAAATGCCTGAAACTAACGAGACAATTTATTAACATTAAAAATGAAGACGACTCATATGCTCATCACCCTGAGCATTTCACTCGCTATCAATCTAGTTTGGAAGGATTAAATATACAATTCTGCCCTTAAAATGAGATGGATGGAGAAACCGAACTGAAACAAATTGTATATTTCAATTACTCACAAAAAACAACATGGATAATCCAAGAAAAATATAAATGGAGTGATAACAGTTAAACGTGTAGTAGATTTACACAAAAGGTATTTCCCCCCCTCATTTGAATTAAGACTAATCTCAGGTAGCTGATGATACTTGGTCATGGATATCGGTTGTTTTAGCTAAAAAAAAAGAAATAGTCAGAGGGAATTATAAGGTACGTCAGGAAGTCCTGTCTTTTAATGATTAACATGACCATACTTGGCAGGAAGTAAGGCAGTGTGAAGATAAAGACTTGAGCTGTGTGCTCTATGAATATTAACCATGCTCTAAAAGTATAAAAGGGCAAGACTATAATACCGAGTCATGTAAAGCAGGACTCACATTGTCAGCGTGTCTGTAACACTGTAAAGCTCTTTGATGAACGAGACATGAGCGAACACAGGGCATTCACTCTAATTCAAAAGAACATAATATAACTTAAATATAAAAAAAAAAAACTGAATGCCATTTTCTGTAGCATTGTGCTACATGAGAACATATCTTTAAAAAAAGAATAAAAACAAACAAAAAAAAAAACGACCCAAACAGCCATGTAAAGGTTTATTCAGCTTAAATTTCCTTTTAGGAAATTAAAGATCCAGTTAAAAATTCTAGCTTATTTTTGACTCTTAAAAACAACTCATGTTAGGCTGTTAATCAAAAAATTCCTTCAAGGAAATTATTGAAATAAACAAACATGGTTTAAAATTTAAGTAGCTGGTCTACAGCCAATGTTTTACCTTTGTTAAGTTCTGCTTTAGGATTTTCCCCCCATTGCTCGTGTTTCATTTCCCCTTGCTGAAATATTTTCGTAGTTCTGAATCACCTCAGACTGCACTCCTGATTTATACATTAGTGGACATCAGTGGACATACTGCCCACAGTGTGTTTTGTTCCTTTTCAAATAAAGGTCAAGTTAATTTTTGGATTACGCAAGGTAATGCAGCATGGCGCTATCCTCAGAGTACCTTTCATTCAGGTACTCTGCTATTGTGGAGGCCAGGTTGTGTATAAAATGCTGCATTCATGCAGTATCTACTTGTGAAATCTTTGAGACAACAACTCACTCCCACTGCCAACTTCAAACCTAGAATGTCATGCACCTTTATGGTGATTACTATAAAGAAATGACTAACAAGGTGTTAGCCATGTGAGACAGACTGCGTTCTGATTATAATAATGTAAAAAATTAAAAAAATTAAAAACAGACACTCACCTGCTTTGTAAGCAATAGAGTTGGAAGAGGAGATTGACTTTTTATAGCACAGGAACACACTGGACCCCCACTGAGAATGAAGTGAAGTAAAAAGCAGACACCGTCAGGTCACGTTGCCCCAACATAAAATGCACCCCTTCAATACCATATTATCTGTGCGAGATCTCACCATGCCACAGTTAAGGTTCTTGTCCACCTTGAGGAAGGTGTGTGGAGGAGTCTCTCCTTTGCTGGTGATTATCACACAGATGTCGGTAACAGCCAGAGAGTTGCGAGGCTGGACGGGTGGCGCGCGACGTAGTGTGATGAAGATGCGCTGCGATGTTGCCGAACTGTTGTTGACGTTAGCGCAACGTCCGTACGGCGTGGCCTGGATCACCTCGCAGCCCTGGATCAGCCGGTCCTTCCCTTCATACATCACCCTGAAACACACACACATCTAATGGAAAACCAGAAACTGGATTTCTGAAAATAAAAAAACCTTGTATTATTATAGTAAGTGGTTTGGAAGCACTGAAGTGCATAGAGTAATGAATTAACACAGCTTTGATTTTCCTGAAGCACAGAAAAAGAAAACGGTTCCCTGAAAAATTCAAGAGGACATCTAACAATTAAAACAACAGTCATGTTACAGGTGCGGGCAGGCCATGACTCAGTTTATCCAGAAGACATTACATTTCTTCCACAACAGTACTCGGTGTGAAGAGTGCTGGGTAATTAACTGAATAACAAATATCTAAAGTCAAAATGTTTAGCAGTAGAGATGGGGGGGGATTGATTCAGTTATAAATTGTGATTCTTTTGTGAGGCAATTCATGTATTGTCTCACTGACTCTAAATTATTATTTTTATTTATTTAAAATAAACACATTTTGAATAGAGATGCAGCTCTCGATCACCCAGTGACTGGAATTGTCTAGTTTTCAGTATGATCAGCCATGACCGATCAGATACTGAGCCATGACTCGGTATCAGATATATTATATTAGATCAGATAAGTTATATTCTTGTATTTCAAGTTAGTTTGTTTTATTTAAATCCTTCCCTTGGTTTTGAAGTGAGAAAACGCGTGTCATAAAGTATGAGGTGCTGTACATTTAATTACTGATGTTCCATTCATTTGTGAAGGTGTCCAATAAAGTCATGGCTATAGTTATTTTAAAGGTTCTAGGTCTTAAAATAAAGGGAAAAAAATGTTTATTTTTTATTTTTTATATCTAATCAGAATATTTATAAAATTTTAATACTTACAAAATCACAATATCTATTAATAAATTAACATTTAAAACAACCAAAGTTGACAGAAGTGCTGCAGATAGTTAAGATCGCACAAAAGTATAATAAAAATGCCAAATATTCTATACACAATAAATAAAATGGTATATAAATCATGTTTATGTAATATTTACACAACCCGATGATTTTTAAAATAAACGAAATGAGAGAAATATGTGCAATAGTAGCAGAGACATTAGACATGACTCATTTTTATACCTTCTAAACACAAGTTGTGTCTAGAAGAGAAAACTGCCCAGCTTTCCAACTATCTGATATGAGAATAAGGAGAAGGCCGAAGGATTACAAGTAAAGCTTTTTCTTCTACTGGAAGCATATTTTTCAAGCCTCAGGTATGTAGGGGGTATTAACATGGGTAAATAAAATGTAATCATGAAGCTTAGTTTGAGCTCTCTTCAGACATTCAGCGTTACTGAATTACGTTGAAATACTTTGTTGGATCACTTGATGAATAAGAGTCCTTCTCGCCGATTTGAACTCTCTTCGGATTATCAATCTTTTGAATGACATAAATTTACAGTTGATGCGCAAGTGGTTATTTTCCGAGAGAGAAGAAAAGAACGAAATCATAGAATAAAAGACAAAATGGTTGTTAAGGGCTTTAACAGCTCAAATAAACTCAAAGTAGTTTTCTTAGTGGCTAAGTGTCCCTGACACTTCCTTCTGTAGGCCAACTCAAGAAAATAATTCTGGCAATAGCAGAAGCTTAATGTGAGTCATAGTGAAGGTCATAGCAGGAGATGGCAATCAATCTGATGAGGAGGCACTCCTAATTTGTCTTTGGCATCAGCTCAAATCTGCTCATTATTACACATTACTCACAAAATGAAAAAGAACCTTGAGAAGAAGGAAAAAAAAAATTTATAAGTCTCCAAGAAGACATGCGTCATCTACCCTATGAATGTGCTCCAGCTAAAAATGAAATAGCTAGTGCACATATAGGCTTCCTAATAAACGTTTTGTGAAGGTTTGGACAAATTCCCATGATTGGCTTTTAGGAAGAGTTGTGGATAGAGGAAATGTGTGACGACGATGGATGATGCAGAAGCAAGACAGAGGATAGTGGTGCCTGTGTGTCGCCTATTCTTTGCAGGCAACCAACAAGGTAATGGCTAATACACATCTACAATATCAAACATCAAAAATGCACAAGGCAATTCTCCATGACACTACATTCATTAGTCATACATGACCACCATACCCTGCACCGCTTGTTACTGAGAAGAATAAGTTCAGCAAGTTTTACAATTACTGAACCTCTGACTGTTACGGAGTATTGAACAGTATTAGATTAAAAACAAACAAGTTTGTTACTGTTACTTACTGTGCAAGTTTCCATGAATGGATTAGGAGGAGCTACACATAGCATATTTGATCCTGGCTATTTTGTTGTTGTTTTTTTAAAATAAAGATTTATTCCAAATTAAATAGCTAATGCAGATCCATACTTCCTACTAAAGGTTCTGTCAAGGTTTACTCAAACTGTCATTTGGAGGAGTTGCGGATAGAAACGTGACGAAGACGTACAATGATCCCTATGCATGTGTATAGATAGTATTCCTACATGTGTGTCATCACTGGCGGGTTATACAAAAAGCAAAGAAGCATCAAAAACAGGAAGCGATATGTAAAAGTACATAACTAAAGCACTAAAGAGTTGATTAAGGATTCGCTTCTTTTAATCTTTTGTAACAAACTCAAGTGAGGTTAAGTCAAGTACCTTATAATACCTTTACGGCAAGCACTGATTTCTGCCAGTTGGAAATATTACCTATTTTGCCTGGGTGCAATACTAAACCTTAAAAGCTCGATTCTCATCATTAAATGTGGCCAGGGGAATTAAGCAGAGTTTCAGTCATTTTAGTGAAAAAATCACAACAAGACGACAGCACTGTGACAGCTTATAGAAAAAGCACAAAAAAACTTGGAGCACATTCAGAAAATAAGACTAGACAAAGTAAACTGGGTTTAAGAGAATTAACCATTGAATGATACTAGACATTGTCAATCACCCATAACTGACCACAAAACTCTACAAGTTGCAATGGAATCTATTTTGTTCTCCATACACACAACAGAAACAAGAGACACCCACGCACAAGCCACTATATCTGATGCTTCTGCAATTGCTGGATCTCTCTTTAGTCTGACATTTAATCTTCTGTTTACACTCGAGAGAGTACGGCCTCGTGGATCATGAGCCATTTTCCTCTGGCCTTACATGATCGACAATTTGCAGACCGTTTGTAATAAAAGTGCACCGGAAAAAGAACGTGTTTAGATTGGGTTCAATTTTTGAAAGTGTTTCTACTCTGTTTATACAATTAAATACCTAAACCTGCTGATCAACATTGAGAAAACGTCTAACGTTTAGTCAGAACCTGACAGAAACGTAAGCATGGGATTAAGAAAGACAAAAACGAGACGGACAGCTTTGAGGTGCACAGTGAGTATGAGCGTCAGTGTGTTCATGCAGCCTGTCACCGGTTTCTCTGCAAGTCTGCGACAAGCAGAGGATTTAAAGATGATGCAAGACCTCTCCCAAACTAGCCTGGGCTGCCAAAGAAAGCATTGTGTCCTCTTTGTCTATTGATAAATACAGCACTAACTGTCAGCACCGACAGCTGGTTTGCACTCGTCCTGTTCGCCGAGTTACCGTCAGTAACGTACTAACCAAAAAAGGACGTGAATAACTGAATGAAAAATATGTGCACCTGCCATTCGTAAGCAGTACACTGATGTAACTGTACAAGTGTTACCGGCAGAGTTAGCTTACATTCTTGTGGTGTAAACAGTCACACGGAAAAAAACATTAAAAACAATGCGCCATAATTTTGGTTTAACTTTTTAAGTGTATTTTTGCAAATTTAACTAGTCCATGTGTCCACAGGTCTATTTTGCCATTTGTCCACAAGCAAACTGCAATATGGATCACTGAAACAAAATTGGTTTTGACGTGCAGACAGGGAAAACTAAGTTCGGGGCTTTTAAGAGGGGTTGTCAGTATCTCTTGTCTTGATGTCAAAGAAGGATGAAGATAAAAAAAAATATATTACAAATATATATATTTTAATGAGTGAGAATACCCGGTTTCAAAAAAACTAAAAAAAAAAAAAAAAAATGTACATGTGAACAAGGCCTGAGCAATCAAAAAAAAGAAATAAAAAGAAACAAATAAAATGACATAACACAGCGTCCCCTTTCCCCAACAAATTGCGCTATAAAGGCAGTACCAAGACCATCTAGATAGTGCACCTTGCAATTCACACAGAACCCACGACGTCGGCACTAAGCCAGCTCGCTTGCTCGTGTTCAAGCAGCGTGTGCCTTTAGACCACCAGAGTGGGCGTGGTGTTTACCACATCATCAACATCATGGTGATATGTAGGAAATGGCGTTATTATCACAGCTTTCAAAACAACAAGGGCAGGGGAGAAGTGTTCGGGTGCAAGACCTGCCTATTTGCTCTGCTTGGAGCTCACCGTCACCACAATTCACTGCTATTTATCAACTAACAGCTGCATTTAAGTCCCGCCTTCATGCTGATAACTGGCTCCTATTTCAGAGCTCTGGTGACCTGACCAATCACAGATGATACCAAATATTTGTAACCAATCACACAGAAGACAGGTTAATTTATATCCTAATGTGTCTAGAATAAGCCCAGTGCATAGACTGTATAAAAAGAACTGGACAAACCCTCTGTGATGTCACCCATACGTTTTCTGAAGACTGGTTTAGAGGTTTAAATTTACTAGAATTTGTTCTTTGCCATCTTGGCAGAAGTGAACTCTACCTAAACCCTTGGTTAATGCTTGTTGGAACACATACTATTAAGCACTGTTATTCATACCCTACACATCATCACGTGTCAACTCCTACATTCCTTGTGCCAAGTTGAACTACACTACAGTTAGCTGGTCAGCTAAAGTGATGCATAGCAGACAGCTAGCGATATGACACTTACGATGATAAATTTACCTGACAAGTTACATAAATTTAACCCCCTACAGCAGTCATGAATGGAAAATCTAGGTGTGCAGATCAAAACCATGAGTTGGCACTCCTGCATTAGCTTGATTTTTTCAGAACCGGGGGCTGCCCCATGGCCCAGTGCTGTCTTAGACACTCTAAAACACTTTAATAGTTTCAATGTGGTCCAAAAGAAAAAGCCTAGCACTGCACATCAGTCTCAATTTGATCTTTCAGTATATTGTTTATAATGCTCTACAGCTTTAGTAACTAATTAAGCACAGTGTGTACTTAGTTTACTTTATATAAGACACCAACAGATTAATTGTCAAGTCAAAATAAACTAGAAATGACTCCACTCCGTTCATTTCATACAGAATGCCAAGGTGGAACGATGGCGCAATATTCCTGTCTTGCACCAGTTCTGTGAATGGGGCTACTAACAGGAGGGACCCAACCAACCAAGTGCATTATGAACTACTGCTCAGGCTCATCACAGGGCAGCAGGACACACTTGGACTGTTTTGTGTCCATGTGAATGATTGACGAGAGAGAGAGAACATATCACTCCTACTAGCACTCAGAGAAAAGAGCTAGAGTTGTTCCTTGGCTTAAGGCCATCTAAACAGCTGTAAATATTCTACAGACTATATGAGAGTAATCAAGTAGATCAACAAACGGAACTTTCCAATGTAACTGGGGATTTCAGCTTGCAGACTTTCACAACAGTCATAATAATAAGATTTTATCTGTGTTTGGCTACAGTTCAAAAATTCTATTTGCCAGAGAATTTCAAAAATAATCTCTACAACCTTAAAATGTAAACTGTGACATTTCAGCTAGAGTCTAGCGTTTGACAAAGCATTAACATCCCATATATTGACGACGTTATCCAGCCCTATAACAACAAGGACATGACTTAAAGATTTAACACTCTAAACAAAGATAATACATTTGTAATATATATACGTTTTGTATTTAAATATGAAATAAAAGGGCATCATATATTTGTCCTTATAAATACTCACCCAACATCACTTAGGGGAGGTTTTCCATGGCCTCTCTTGTAGCACAGGAAGAGTTCGGGGCTCTTCAGGCTGCCGTGGTTCAGGTTGGCCGGCTGGCCGGTGTATGTGCTCTCTATGCATGTAAAACCCTCGGGCACTGTTTCACCTGCTGTTTTGTTGATGACTGCCAGGTCAATGATGGGGGCTTTAGGACCACTCGATTTGGTCTCGGACCGATCGAGCTCCAGTGGTGTGGACTTATCCGTCAGTCCAGCTACCACGAAGTAGTCGGTCACACGATGACCCTTGTCTTCAATCATGGCTGGACGTGCCTGAAAGAGACAAAAGTGGCACACTTTGAGCTACAGGATTTAACTTTGAGGTTTCACACATTTTCTATCTTTGTGTAAAAAAGGAAAACAAGAAAATAGAAACAAGTCACACTCACAGAACCATGCAAAAGTTTGGAACCATTCTACATTTTGCAACAATACTGGAGATTTCAAAACTATGAAATAACACACATAGATTGATACAATTAAGTAACAACCAGGACAACACAAAGATCAGCTGTTGTGGAATAGTTCTTGCAAAAACAGTATTGCACCAAAACCTATCAAGCACCATGATGCAACTGGCTTTCATGAAGACCATCCCAGGAAGCAAGATCAAAATTTAAGAGTTTATTTAGAGTGACCAGCCTCAAAAGAAAAACACCAATTAACAGCACCTCAAATTAGACCTGCTATAATGGCTTTACGGAGCATAAGTAGGAGACACCTCTCACAGTCAATTTTTTTTGCATATTTTGGATGCCAGCAGCATTTTTTTTTATAACGTAGAAAGAAATAAAAATCAGGAGTGTCAATGGAATTAGAACGCGTGTCCAAACTTTTTACTGGTAGTGCAAATCTGCGTATTAAAAACACCTATTTGTAAAAGTTTAAGTAAAATTCTATATGAAATAGCATGTGCTGAAACTGGAACACAAAGTCACCGTTACTCGTTGAAAGCCAGTTCCTGTCTAAACACCATTCATCTGCAATAATTATGTGCTGTTTTAACCTTTCCTGAGTATAATTACAGGTGCATGATGTGATCTCACAGAAGGCTTATACCGTACACTAGATGCTTTCTTGCACAGACATTCTTTTTCATATTCCAAATCGAATAACACCACAGAGTCAAGACTGCTAGCAAGACAATTTTGACTGCCAGGGAGAATATAAGAAAACAACCAGGCTTCAGAGTCCACTTTTTCCATCAAATAAAAAGACCACAGTCTGGCTTTCTTTTTCTCCGAACAGCTCACAAGCTCAAGGTTTGCAACCTTACAGGACAAATATCATGTAGATAAGGCCTGTGTGAAGTGAAAGTAACAGCTACCAGAAGCGAATCCATTTCTGTCATGCCTTGCATATTTTACTGCTTCAGTGAGATGCTTTCATGTCGGACGAATTATGTGTATTCCGCCTGACCGCTGAAATTGAGAAGCATCACAGATGCAAAGTCAGAAAGACGTTATAATAACTTTGAACAAAAGAAGGCTAGAAATAAAAATAAAAAACTGCTTGGAGTTAAATCAGGATATCACTATAAAAACTCATTCCAAGAGAAGTTTACTCCTTTGAGATAGTATTGTGTGCTCGTGCACACACACACCCACATTATCAGACCTTTAAAAGTGACTGGTATTGTGTAGGGCACAATGCTTTATGCATGATAATCCCAGCTCTAGCGGGTGTGCATACACATAAGACACATGGCGCACAACTAATAATTAGAAATCTAATCTTGTTATTACTGAAGTAATTAACATGGCTGACGCAGGGCAAGGCTGATTAATTAGGACAATATGAAGAGAGCCATTGCGGCTTTTCTAGATGTCTACTTGCAATCATTTACATTTAGGCATATGGCAGATGCCCTTATCCAGAGCGACTTTTTTTTTTTTTTAATTAGTCCAAGTACTGAAGAAACAAATACATCTTGAGTCGTCGTTTAAAGATGGTCAAAGACTTAGCTGTACAGACTTCTAGAGGAAGTTCATTCCACCACCTAGGTGCCAGAACAGAAAAGAGTCTGGATGAATTTCTTCCTTGATCCCTGAGAGATAGTGGGACCAAGCACAAGGCGAACAGTGCTGGAGGAATCAGAGAAAACGTGGTGTGATGCTTGGTGTGATGCAGTCCTACACACCACTATGAATGCATTAATGACAAACAGCAATCTATATGGGATAGGGTTGTAAAAATTAGAACAAAACCAAAGCTGGCTCCATGGAAGCCTAGGTTAGAAAGCAAGCAAAACTTTACTCACAGTTTATAAGAATAAGAATCTGAAAGCGGGTGGAATTTTAAAAGCACTTTCTTAAGAGAAGTAAGATTTAAAAATATTAATTTACAAAAACAAGAGATGGAAATAGCAAGCAGGCTTTAATGCTAATCTTCATCGATTTTTCTGCTTGGTGCATGAATGAAAGATATGAGGGATTTCAACCACAAGATGTTGGCTGAGTGTGCGATCAAAGCGAGATAAACGACAGCCTAGTCCTCTCGAAATCTGTTACATTCACGCAGGAAGCCTTGCTGAAGCAGCTAAACTGTGCATAACGAGAACGACGGAGGTTCTTTTATGACTATTTGACTCGTGTACTTCCTGCAACACAGAAATCAAGATGGAGCTTCACTGCTGAATTATTGCTATCTTTAGGAAAATAACATCAGTTTAAATGTTCAATGTAGAACCGTGCCCATTACCACGGCTAAGCAGATAATTATCAGCAATTACGCACCATAATAATTAAACATGGCTAATGTTTTGATCAAAGAAATTTTAGTTTCAAGATAAGGCTTTGCCAAGCAGAGACTCCGAGTTAGCTTCCTTATATGCTTGCCATGGCTCTGCTTAGTCGCCTGGCATCTGGGAAGAAAAACTGCAGCATTGACAGTCATGGCATTTTGCCAGCCATACTCTGGATTTAATGTGGATTTACAGGCCCAGTTGTATAACGCTTTTATGTACAAAACAGGAAAAGTATATATCCAGACACACGAGAAAAACTCAAAAATTCTTAACAATGAACAACCCACACCTTTTCCTTCAGTTGTCAAAGATGACGCAGGGTAACCGAGGGCGACCGGACAGAGCAATGTTCTTCCAGAAACATCCCAGAGTAGCTCTAATGTGTGTCAGGAGTGTTACTGTAAAACCACACAATGGAAACAGTGTCTAAGCCTGGGCTAGGCTTCTCAAATTGAAACTAAATCTCAGCATCCAAACTTTAATGGGTTTCTACAGTGATTTGGATCATTAAGATCACAAAAGCACTAAACGATTACTACAAACCAGATCAGAAGACAAAACAAGCATATTCTGGGTGCCTCTCCAGTTAGTTACAGTATGTAGTAGTCTATAACTAATTTACAATTTATAACAGTGGAACTGTTGATAAGGATTTTTAAACCTTTAGGAAGCTGAGCACTTTTCACTTTGGTTTTTCTTCTTTTTTCTTTTTTTCACGCTGCCAAACTGAATTAGACGTAGTGCAAAAATGAAAGCAGCTTCGGACTTCACAATGAACAGTAATAAAAAAATAAAAAAAAGACAAGTGAGAACAAAAGCACACTTCTCCATTCATTTTGAAGCACTGATGTGTAAACTGTACTACATTCTGGTCTTCAATGTCTAATATTAGGCAAATTTGCAACCGCAAGTTGCTGCTGGGAGGAAAATATAAATGACTACTGTATAGTGAAGATTTATAGCTCTCATCACTTATGTACATGTATATGTACAGTATATGTTTTAGGTGTAAATCCAACAATCCATTCCATCCACTGTTTCAAGATTTTCCCATACACCCCAGCTTCATTTCTGTGCTGTAACATCAATAGCAGAAACTAGGGGTGTGCCAAAAAAATCGATTCACAGAAAAATCTAGATTCTCATTTGCAACGATTCAGAATCGATCTGAAATGTCCAAGAATCGATTTAATAAATAAATAAAATCAGCTGGCTGTTCGCCTCCATTTTTGTAACTAGCCTACTGGTCTGTACTGATGCCACCACGCAGCCGGTTTTTGAACGTAAGCGTGCGCGGCAAATCACTAAAACAAAGAGGAAGCAAATATGGATGAGAGGGAGATCCAATCAGCCCCGTCTTCACTTAAAGCTAAAGTTTGGTGTCATTTCGGTTTTTACCGAATGCCTGGAAGCACTGCGCTGGACATGACACACACACAGTGTGCAAGCTTTGCAAAATGAAGACCAAGTACTTCGGCAGCACAACAAATGCGCGTGCTCATATTACTAGGCATCACCTGGAGCTCAGCGACACGG
>JAQMYJ010000001.1:21253650-21278431 GCA_030014305.1 Clarias laeviceps
CACACACCCTCAGACAGACACAAAATAAACTGTTTTACACACACACACACACACACACACACACACACACACACACAAACAGTGTTATAGTAAACAGTACACACATGCACGGATGTTGATTATACCAGTAAGAGACGAGCACTACGACCCAGCAGGGGAGACGATTACCCACAATTCCGCAGCACAAGAGAGAGAAAAACCATTGGCTAAGTTGTGATCACGTGACGCTCGGTGTCAAAACAAGAAGCGCATGCGTGATACATGACACTCTGTACTCGTAAACCAAGACTCTCATTTTCCAAGTCAAAATTTATTAAAACATCTTTGCTCGTCTTGCGGAACACTCCCATCACTACAAGATAATACAAAAGAATGAAATACAAACCTTAAAGCAACTTCTAAAGATGGAGTTTACCCTTGGGTTTAACTTTGCATACACAAAATGGCTGTCCTATAGTCAAGAAGGCAAAGGCGCATTTGTGAAAACGCTAACATTTTGCATGTCTGTGTGGGAAACTGTCAATCAGAAATGTTTGAGCTCGGACCTAGCCATTTAAGATCTATTGTTTCTGCTGATACAAAAAAGGTATACGAGTGAGCATATGATAAATGCCGCTTGCCTAGCAATCATGTGCATTTGTGAGTCTATTGATAGAAGTTAGGAATATGGCCAGGCTAAGAATGAAAGGGAAAAAAAAAAAAAAAAAAAGTGCTATGTACACTGCATCATGTTTATCACAGTGTGGAGCAAGTACTCTGTTCACTACCAAAGAAAGTTACAGAAAGGTCTTTAAATAAAGCGTTTTTGTTTTGTTTTTTTAATCTAAAAAAGAAAAAAAAAAATTGGTTCCAAGTTTAAACAAATAACTAGGTACACTTAAAAAAAAAAAAAAAAAAAGCTAGATCTGATAGCTTGAACACTTCCGTTTCTACATCAAAGTTGTTGCAGAACACGTTTTAAAAGCTGCAGTTCCACTTATGTTGCCATCTTATGTTTTAGACTTGCTGAGAACAGGTGGGTAATTCAAGGTTTTCAAGCCATGGTTGTACTTCCATTCTCTGTTTTTTTTTCCTCCCACAGAGCCTTCCTTTCTCACACAAGCGTACAAGCAGAGTGCCAAGCTCCTTTGTCTGTGGAAAGCTGAGGTCACATTTCTTGGCAGTAAAACCAACCTCAGTTTGAAAAAGAATTGCAGTAAAAGCCCCTGGGCCTGATTTTTCTCCCATCTTTAAAACCGTCAAACTCTAGTGTTCCCATAGTAATCAAGCAAATAAAAATTTTTAAAATAAAAAGCGTAAAAGTAAAACCTTCAAAAGTTGTCACGTCTTAAGTGATGCCAACTGAAGTTGAAGAGCCATCAGCCTGATGGTTCTCTCCAGTGTCGTCCATAGTAACTGATCTTATATACGGCACAAAAGGCAGAAAGCTTTGTATTGAACAGACGGTCCACTATGTTGAGGGAGGGGGAGGGGTGGAGAAACGTCTGGCCGCCCTGTGCCCTACACCGCTTGTCTCAATTCTCTCTGCCCTGCCTCTGTGAGGACTTTACGATACAGCCACATTCAGGATTGTGTTGCCTGAGGGGAATAGCAATTGTCTGAATGTCTTTCATTCCACATCAGTCTCTCCACACAAACATATTTTCACAAAACAATTATGTACATTCGTGCAATGGCGTAAATTAGTGTTCTTTCAGATTAATCAACTGCAGACCTTTCCCCCTTAAGCAAAAAAATAAATAAATAAAAAAATAAAAAAGGAGATTCCCTTTGACTCGCAAAGACCATAGCTTGTCCATCTCCCTGATGCACTCAATGAGGTATTATACTTGATTTCTAACTGGATACATTTAAAAAAAAAAAAAAAAAAAAAAAAGTTATATACTGGTACTAATACCGAATACCTGGACTCTGATACCGGTTCCTGATCCATTCCGATTTTTTGATACCATTTTTAAAATCCTTTTTAACAAGAGAGAGAGAAATATATGGCACATGTGTTTAATTTTACGAGAGAAATCATCCAGTTATCCACACTCCGGTAAGTTTTTTTTTTTTTTTTTTTAAAGAGAATCATTACTGATGACGAGACACTGATTCATAACTACAAACCTGAGAGTAAACGGCAGAGTATGGAACAAACATCCTCAAACGCCGACCAAGAAAATGTCCAAAAGTCAATCATCACCTGGAAAATTGCTGCTTACAGTTAAATAAGGTTAGTATTAGTATTTACCCTCAGGGGTTAGTATTGGAAAGTGATCAGAAAAGGTAAAAAAAAAAAAACTCAACATATCAACAGTGCTCGTTACAGTGAGATGCTTATTGAAGAGCCAAAGCCTAAACTTCAAATTAAACGCAGAGGACTGCCATTCAAGGTGCACTGTGAACTTGCATGACAATGTACGTCCGCACACACAGTTGACAATCTGCAAAAACTTTGAAGTTTTACAACATCCTCCCCATTTCAACTGTTTGGTCCCCTGAAAACAGTCCTATGAGGATAAAGATTCATTTTGATGAAGTCAAGACAAGCGGTGCATTGACTCACACCTCGGCCTAAAACATTTTTTAATGAGGAAATACAAAAGTTGTTGACAGATGGAGAAAGTGTAATGAAAGGCAAGATTATGTATTTGTATTTTCTAAAAGTTATTTTAAAAAAAAAAAAAAAAAAGTGTGGATAATGTATTTTTCAGCTGCTTGACATGTTTACACACAAAGATACGGATCATAAATATAAGCCTGTTTAAAACAGGGTGCTTTAACTTTATGTTTCAACTTTTTCATTTTATGTTTCAGAAACCTGGTCTTTTTCCAATCGAACATACAAAAAGGTTTACCACAACTCAGATTGTTTGGGTAATGAGGTCACATTTCAAAAGAGCTAGCTCAAAGTTCCCTGAACAGTGCACTGTTTCACGTCATCTGAGGAATCTGATCCTTTCATGATTTCCTTCATCTTTTACTAGTTTAACAAGGGAGACAGAATGGGGCACCATGGGTAACTTCTTTCTACGCCTCAACAGAATATTAGCAATTATATAAATCAAATGAATGAAGATTCTGCTGCTGATCTTCACCCCCCTGCGCTTTCTTTTGTTGCAAGCTGAACTGTTCACTTCAGATCAAAAAAGGAAAGAGGAAAAAAATAAATAAATAAATAAAAACCACGCATGCGTTCAATTAACAGATTTCTTTTAGCACGGTCATTCACAACACAGTCTGTTAACATTAATAAATAAAAAGTTTCACATAACAGAACCGCTAACAATACAGTTCTAGCTCTCTCTGGCTATAAGCTTAAAGCTACACTTGTACAATATCTAAAGTCATAGAAGGGTCCCAGTTTAAAATCACCGACAGCACAACTAATACGTTAAGGTTAAGTTTAATAAATAAGTCACGTTGCGAGTACATGTTTGCTAAATATTATCTTCTACCTCAGTAATATTGGAGAATGGGGAATCCGGTGGTGGAGATTTTATAATGTTATGAGAATGCATTCCACACCAACTCATGTGGTTGTGTTGTGAGACTGGACAGAGATGTCCTTTCTGTACATTTTGCAATGTCCGCTGATAAAAGGTACAAAAGCCGAGAACAAAAAACGAGCCACCCTTTTGATTGTGCAGACATTTTTACACCTACTATGTGACAAACAACTTGTAGTCAAGCCTCTCAAAATACAACGTACACAAACTCTCTGGGTGGCGTAATCAGCATGCTGCATGCTCACTGACGCAGAGTAAATTTACTCCTTAAGTATTGAAATTTGCTTTACTTGATGGTATGAAAGCAATTCATGTGGTGCCATTAATGTATTGCAAGTTTGGCACACAGCTCTAACACACAAAAGGTGTACAGTATACATCAAAGTGTTACATACCGACAGATTTCAACCTGGATTCTGAAGATGATGGCCAGAAAAGTGTAGAAAAGATATCAAACACTCCATGACATTAAGGAGAACTATATAATGCTCATTAAAACTCGGTCAACTGATTTGGTTACACCAACATTACTGATGTTAATTTGAGCTCATTTTAAATGCATGCTATATTTAATCTTAAAGTGGAACCAGTAACTTTCAGCCAGATATTTCAAGACGTAACTAAAATTATTATTTTTTTTAAATGCAATTTTTTAAAGCATAAATGTGACAGCCAAAACAGTCAAATAAGCACTATCCATTTAAAAGCATATCGGTTTAAACACCTAATTTAACAGAGCTGCTCGTGTGGCTTAATTCAGTGAAATACTGCTTATCTAGAACATTTGAGCTTGATTGTATACTGAAGTGATCTCTTAGAGTTCACTGGTCATTTATCAGTGTAAGAACACAGTCCACTCCATGTGACACTTAAGACATCAGCAGCAGCCACCATTGGAGATGTAGCACATGCCCTAGCCACCTGTCATCACAATGTGTTGCTGGCAAATAAAGACAACGAGGAAGGAGGTGTAAAGCCACATGCAAAGATACACTTGGCTGAAAAATCTACATGGTTACATAGTTAAAGTAATCAGGCTGTAAATTCAGGTTCTATCAAGCACTATAAATCAACCTGGAAACAAAAAGACTTTTTACTCAGATGAGAAAGCATAGTTTAAAAAAAAAATAATAATAAAAAAAAAGCATTCAGTAGGTGTCAAAAACCTTCATCTATCCCCATAAGTAAAACACAAGAAAACACTTGTGCTCCAATTTCTTGACAGCAATTTGATAGCAGCCCATCTGTAGCTTATCTAAAATTGCAGCCAAGTTTCCCTTTCCAAGCATTTAATTGCAGCCTTAGGAAACGAGAACAGGAAAGGGAACAAGGAGTCTACCACTTCAAACTTGCTCAGGCAGGAAAAATGAGTTGTGTGAGGAAGAAAACATAATAGGGTGTATTGTTACAGGAAAATAATCAACGCTTGAGCATTTGTAATGTGGCCTGGCATAAAGCAGAGACGATGTTAGAAATTGAGCAACCCACGTGAAATCACCAGAGGCCTACACCAACTGAACATCGCTGGTTTTCTTCATACTTGATGCAAAGAAATAATGCAACTATTTCAAAGAAATATTGCGGGGAATTTCAGGATTGTATCTGTATTAGTTAACGAGATTAAAGGGTTTCAGAAGGTGGTGATGCGCAAATCTTACTGTAAAACTAAGGCTAGAGAAAAACATACGAATTTCAACAAGTCACTGCTTTTGAACTATTTTTGCTAGATGTGTAAGAACTAAGGGTTTGTTCTCTTGTATAGTACCAGTCAAAAGTTTGGCGACAACTTTCCATGTTCTTTTCTGATTTTGATAGAAAATCTTGCACACAAACCAATAGGAATAAGAAAATCATTTCCAGAAAGTATAAATCTGGTGAACTGATGAGGATTTACACCAAGCAAATATACACAAGTCACAACAAGACGTTTACCTCCCCTCTTAGCTATTAAAGTCCTGTATTCTGAATTCAGTGCCAAGGTAAAACAAATAACACTCTGTGGGAGACACTATGTAGTGTCTCTCACCTGCAGCTTAAAATTGGCAGGTACGGCTCTAGTAATTGCAACACAAAATCAACGAAAAACGAGCGTCGGTGTCTGTGATGTTCCAGGGAAGATTGACACGCTGGTCTGCTGATTGCTGATGTGGCGAGACTGACTTATGCAAGCATTTCTGAAAACCACCCTCTGCATATTAATGTGCATTCTCTAAGCTGACTCTAAGGTTTAGGAGGGAGAAGCGATATTTTTGTTCCAACTGATGGAAAACATTTGTAGTGGAAGAAATGGGTCAACACTTGAAACTCCAAGCAAAGTGCTGAGGCTGTAATAAAACTATTTTAATAAAACATTTACAACATTTTTTTTTCCCACAGCATTACAAAATTTTATATCTACCTACTGACAAGTCTATAAGAAAAATATTATAATGACACACATCATGAGTTTTGGTATCAATGGTGAAGCCTGTGGCATGGTTCATCACTGACCTGCTTTGTTTCATTCAAAAGGTTATTGCTGTCAGATCACGAGTTCTGCAATTTATTAAAAAGCAGGCACAGGTACTCTCAAGTGAAAAGTCAGATCACGCTCATGGCACTTTAGTCAAAATGCTGGGAGGCCTTTTCAGAGCACTCATTTGCAGCCCTGTCTCATAGCAGTAAGACCAGAATTGAGATGATTAACATGTGACACTCTGCAGTTTGATAAAAAAATTGTTACAAAAAAAGTTTTGGGCTTTGATCTTTTCACAACAAGGTGTTTTCACATCAGGCACGATTGATGTTTACCGTGCCCAAGAACGGTTGCTCCATGCTCCCCACTCCCAGTGTTTACATTATTTTTGTTTTCTGTACTCAGGTACACTTGCATATTTACACTCTCTGATACAGCAGGCATCAGTATGCATCGACTTGGTTAGTGAAAAAAATGTCAAGAGTACCACCCTTGCATGCCTGCATACTTTATCAGCTATGGCTGAGTGGGTCAAAAGATGAGATTGGTGCATTCCACGAACACAAAGATTTTGGAAGAGACAGACTGACTTATGATGTCGCGACTAAACAACAACCTACTTCTGTGTTCAGGTACGATTGGCTTGCACATTCGATTTGATCCGTGCCCGAATACTGTGTATCTTTCTCAAGACTGTCTTTTCCAGGAGACTTGGGCACGATTCCCGAGCACAGAACGAGTGTGTTCTAACTGATCCAAATGGGGTCAAGTGTTCTCGGGAACAATCCAGGGGGACTGGATTTTGAAAACACCCTAATAATGCGCCATGATTTTTACCCGCCCCATGCTTCAGAATTTATATAAAGAGGGGGTCTTCCAAGGTACATGTGTCACCTGTTCATCGAATGTGCTACTTCTAAAAAATAAATAGCTAGTGTACAATGCTTCCTAAAAAATATTCTTGTGAAGTTTTGGTCAAATTCTTATTTAGGAGTCAGACGGATAGAGGAAAGGTGTGATGATCACAGACGACATCAGTGTGAGACAAGGGATACCTATGCTTCGCAAGCAGGCGGCACAAAAACTGAGTCCCCCAAGTTTTGTCTTCTTTTTTTTGTTCTGAATTGACATTTAGTCATCAATAGGGTATAAGTAGGGTACACTTTTGTTTCTGATTTGTGAACATAGCCTGAGGCAATTTTCCATGAACAAAAATGACTTCACACTTTAGCGCAACTGTGACTGGATATCACTTTTTCTCTCATAACATCTAAAATGCACTTCAAAGTGCTCCCTCACACTGTAGAATGAGGAGTCATAAATATTTACCATCCTGCCCGACTGAACTGTGAGCGGCTCAGAGAGGTTACGCATGGATTTTACACACTCCACACTACAAGATAAGGTGGAAAAGCTGGATTAATTTAACAACCAAACCGGGGACACCCTTTACAAACTTCAAGGCGGGATGAATCTGCCCTGAAATCTTCTCTTTAAACCTCATCCAAGTGAAAGCGCTACAGGGTTATGGACAGATTACTTACACTCAGAGAACACTCCACCCAACTCAATCCAGGCTTTGAGACATTCAAATGCGTTGGATCACTGGAACCGCATCCTAAAATGGCCACACCTGCATTATAATATCACCTGACGCACAAGAGGATTCAAATCAGGCCATGAAACCTTTAACCACTCAAACAGAGCTGGAGGAAGATGTGACCTCTTGTCTATGCATTATTCTTTAACAAATACACATGCTCTAATATAGTTTTAACAGACTTTGGCTATCAACAGCTATGGTTATAACAGACATTGCCTATTAACCTGACATTTCTATCAACAGCACATGCTTCTTGCCTGATTTTAATATGGACACTTATTTTCCTTTATTTGCATTCTTCAGTTTGAATTTGTAATACAAGTATAATGTGTGTAGAATTTATGCTGCCAATATTAGGCCCAATATTTTATCCAACAAGAAAACCCAAATTTGTTGATTATTTTATGTGGAAACAAGCATTATGCATCATGTCAATTCTGGCCATCGCAGGTGCTTTAAAGGCCATATGATAACATATAGCCAGCATAAGATAGCTGTACAAGCTGCTGCATTGTGGTCACTTAGAAAACCTACCTGGAGGCAAAACTGTACAGCTCTCTCTATAGAAACTGTGCAGAGCTGAGGGATCTTATCCACAGCTTACTCCAGAAAGAGTAGGAAACAGAAGTACTAATATATAATCTGCTTATAGCAAAGAATGTGTGGCAAGTGCTGTGCTTTTTAACGCTGATGTTTGTAAAGTATAGCTGATGGGTTTTTTTGGGAGTGTTTTCCGTCACAGTGGTTGAACTCGACCCTTAATAAACACATTGTTTGACTGGCCAGTTGAATTGAATGGGCTTTACCCCAAACTCAATAACCAGAACCTAAAACTAAGCACCAGTCAGTGGAAATTGGGGACTTTCTGTAAAATGTAACGGTCAGGCTTTACACAATAAGTCTACTAAAAGGAAAGGGGTGTCAATTAAGTTCTCTCAAACTCCACAAAGTTTAGAAAACCCTGTACTAACTAGTGGACTTGCTACTTAAAAAGTGCCGAGTGATTTTTCTTCATCTGGGCTCGCCTATAAAAGCTCTTACAGATTTTCATTCCAAATGGTAGTGCACACATCCCAACAGTTTGAGCTAGCTCCCTTACCTAAACACTAGCTTCAAATGCACTTAAATCTATGGAAACATTCAGTAGAGAACACACATACACATCAAAGCCAGCAGTGTCCTTTCCAAGCTCTACCTAAACAATGGCCAGCTAGCTGAAGGTGGAAAGGACACGCCCACAGTAATGACAGTGTCGTTTCTCCTTCATTGCAGAGGCGCAGACCTCCTGCCCTACGCCCTTCTTTTACCTCTTTCTCTCACCCTTTACTTTGCAATGCCTTTCTTTCATGATTCGCACACATCTTCTCAAAACATAGGCTTTGACTGCGTGGTTTTGGCAAACCACAAGGCCTGAACATATTTCTAGGCTACAGGCTAAACTTTGTCATCTTGAAGCCTACAGACTAAACACTGATCAACTCTGCAAGATACGAAGGTGCAGGCACAAGGTCAAGTGGAGTACAGTAGAGGTCATATGGTTATTCACCAACAAGTTGAATGTAGCAAAATTTTACAGTTGTGAACTTTCCTTTAGGTGGGTGATTGATATTTGGCAAAACAAAAAAAACAACAACAAAAAACACATACACCCTCCAAAATCTAACCACAATGTGAGGTGGCTATGGGAAGTGTAATGTATAATGCATGTGTTGTGGAGCAAAGTTTCATTATCTTCATATAGAAAGCAGCAATAACATAACATTTTTAAAAAATAACGGTGTCAGTAGGGATGGGAATCACCAGTCACCTTGCAATACAATATAATCACGATACCCATGTGATGATTCAATTAATATTGCGATTCTATAGGTATCACAATTTTATAAATATTCCAATTCAACAAAAAAAAATTCTTAAAAAAAGTTGTCAATACTTATGTTTTATACCTTAGTTTTATTCAGCAGCTTCACAACAGAACTGAACGTGATTAATTAAATGTAGCCCATTCCTTATAACCTTAGTTTTCTCACTCAACCACCAAGGGCAGCATTTAAACAATAGTGCCATAATTATTACTAATAGACAAACTTAACAAATAATTCACTCCTACCGCACAGGATGCCAATTTGGGGGAATAGTTTAGAGAGTACCACCTGTAGGATTATAAAGCAACGGGGATGTTTTACCTGCTCAAATGCCACCAAAGTTTTGAGCTGATGGTGATAATCTTGCCTTTACTGCACGTATTTCAAGACTATTAGTGCAGGTTGCTTTTTTGAGGATGGTGTAAACGTGTGTAATGAGTGGGAAACTAATTCACTCGCAGAGTTAAAAGAAAAAGTTTCTGTTGCACCAGTCGGATGCCCACGCACTCGGCATGCACGTTAAACATTTTTTATATCATTTTATATTTTTCTTTAATAGTGTTAGATTTAGCACATAATTCAATAGAAAAATGCCAATGACAAGTTACAACCATGTTGTCAAACACAGTTAACGCCGAGGAAAAAAAAGTGTCCAAAAGATGTTCCCTAAAAGACTAGAACACTCACTACACTTTGCCCTTTGAAGAGAACAGGGAACCTTTTCAATTGCTACATGCCAAGTGGAACAGTGTTAAAGAGAGGAGTAGTAAGGGTAAGGACATTTCAGCAACATCCTTCGAATGATTCTAATTTCAATATAATTAATCATTTTAACAGAACATACATTGTAACTTAAAGTGTTAATAGACTTTTTTTTATGAATCTTTGAAACCCCTCGAAGGCACACACATGTGCTTGAAGAGCAGAGTTAAACCTAGTACATCTTTGGAAAATTGGTGATTCTTTAAGCCCATTTAGTGACTTTATTGACAAAAAAAAAAGTGCCAAAGTCTAGTGGCTAATCTAGCACCTTTTAGAGGGGACATTAGCGAAGGAACTGCATGTTATTCCTCTTCAGCTTCCACGTACTAGTTAGACGAGTTGCAAGAGCAGCTTTGGATACTGCCTGATCAGTGTGTAAGGGCAGAACGAAGAGTTGCGCTTGTGTAATCCTATGTTCCACTGAGCAATCATGGACCACTGAATCACCAGTTTAGTTTGTGCCTCAAATACATTCTGTTTTAACCACACTTTTTATTGTCCATGCTTTCGATAATATTAGATTAGATTCAACTGTCACTGTGCATTGTGTACGTACAGAGACAATGAAATGAAGTTAGCATTAACCAGGAGTGCAAAAGTGGCCAAACATTTTGAGGGCATTTTATCTCCTGGTGAATGTTCAAATATTTAGTTGGTTTGTGATGCCATGACCAAAAACCTATTCATTCATATAGGTTAGAATCTACGGCTTTCAATCAATTCTACTTTAAACGGTTTTCGGCGCGCGCAACACGTGTCACTATGTAAATAAGCATGGCAATCCGATTAACGTTGAAATTAACGTCTTCCACTGAAGAGCGTTGGCAGCACTGTTTCACGTAGAAAGCAGACTGGAAAGTTACCGATATTGCAACTACAATTAAATATAAAAGGGAAATCCTCCAGGTAGAGGAATCAGCCATTAGTCATCTACCACCGGGCTGTTTTATCTGTTCCCACCCTAAACTTCCTGGCTTAACAGATTAAAGCGGATGTGTTTCTCAAGAGCTCAATGACTCCTGTGTAGGATATAAATTACCTAAGACACACCCTGAACCACCTGTAGCTTTTGTGTCGAAGAGCACTCATCATGGGGCCTAGAACGGTTGCGCACAACTGTTGCATCCGTTCAGAAGAAAGTCTGATGTGCACTACACCACTGACTGCGACACTTAAAGCTCACTTCATCGAGCTCGTCTTAATTCACTCTCCTTGTGTTTAAGTTACACCGCCACGCCATAACGCTTCACCCGGCGACTAAGGTTACACGGTCTCTCTCTCGGTGGGAAGTCAAAAGTGAACCGCCATCAGCCAAACTGCAACATTCGTGTTTAATTAATTCTTTATTTTTCGCTGTGCAAACATTACTTCCGCGCTTTTGCATCGACGCACACTCGCACAGCGACAGGCTGTATCTGTAAAAACCAAGAAACTTCTCAGACCAAATAAAAATGAGTTCCATACCAGCTGTTTACGCGACTATAGGAAACAGTGCCGACATGTAGACCACTCGGAGCTCTCCTCTATCCTTCACACCGTCTCCGGAGTCTCACACTAATGTCCACTGGAAGTCCAAAAGCGAGCCTGGGCCGCGTGTCGGTGGAAACTTTCCTTCCCCGTTCTGTCGTTACTCTCCGCGGTGTGTTGCACTGCAGCCGGGCGCCATGTTTGCTTTGCTTGCTTTTGCGTTGCGTTACTTCGCTGTGAGGCTCTCGGCTTTCTCAGAGTCCTGGAGGCGGAATGGAGCCGCCCAGAACAGCCACTAGCTCTGCTCCACTTTTTATATTTCCACCTTCTACATTTTACACAGGTCACTTGTGCGCCCCCTATCTTAAAATGTCTGTCACAGCCTAACAGGTGTCCGTTGAACACTAAACAAATTAAGAGTTTGGATTATCTAAATGATTTTTGGCTAATTTCATAATAGCTTTATACTGGAATTTTCTTTTAGAAAAGTTTATTCCTTCACTGAAAACAATAACGTGTGCTAGGTCAGATCCCCATTACATATAAATATAGATCACTGTATATATTCATATACAGTACAAGTCAAAAGTTTGGACACACCTTATAATTCAATTTTTTTGTTTGTTTTAGTGATTTTTTTTTTCATGGTTTCTCTCAGATATTATGCACTAAACTTCCCCCCATAGACACACACATGCATATAATCACTTTCAAAAATATTACAACATTAAATTAACATTTATCATGATCAAATATAATATTACTATTATAAGCCATAAAGGCTGTCACGTGACTAGGGCTCTCGTAACAGCCATCAAGGCTATTAATGAAAAAAATGCTATTTAAATATCCTATTATATATATACAGTGGTTAGCACTGTCGCCTTGCACCTCCAGGATCCAGGTTCGATTCTCACTTCAGGGTTTGTGTGCGTGGAGTTTGCATGTTCTCCCTGCGCTTTATGGGTTTCCTTACATGGGTAGCCTCTCTGACCAGCTTCCTTCATCAAAAAGTGCATGAAGATGCAAATTTGTTTTTGATGTTCACAAAGGCTGTCACGTGACTAAGGCTCAATATGATAGTAATATATTTGTTCATAATAAAGTTGTAAAATTATCTATAATTTTTTGATAGCCATTAAGTGGGGTCAAGAAAGCGGGGTCATTCCGGACCTCAAATTATCAATGCAATAATACAGTGTGTCATTCCTACCGTGAAATAAAAAGTGTTATAATGATCAATAAACTGTTAGTTTTGACTGGTCTAATTTTGTGGTCTATTTGTAGATTCGTTACAGTGATCTTGCCCAGAGATTAAGGCTAAATGTAATAGTTTCCCCTTCTGTCATGGCAACGTTAACGGAAAAGCAAGACTTTGGCATCTTCTGTTAGTGTACACCACGTCCCCTGTGCGGCGAGGATGTCATGGTCCAAATATGCAAAGTTCACTGTCTTAATCTAGCAACCACATCGTTTTTGGGGCCAGGATTGAAGGCAGACTGTGCCATTTCTCAGACTAGGCTGCTGTGTTTTGACTTTCTTTAAAGCTGTTCATATGTTGCATCTTTTGCATGCTAAAATTAGCTATTTTTAAATAAAAAAGTGTGACAAAAGCAGTTTAATGGTTAGCACTGTTGGGGTTTGATTCCAATGAAGTTTGCATGTTCTCCCAGTGCTTGGTGGGTTTCCCCTGGCTACTCCAGTTTCGATGTGCAGATTAGGCCAATTGCCTTTCCTAAATTTCCTATAGTGTATACCCTACGATAGATTGGCACCCCGTCCAGGGTGCCCAAAGTATCCTTGGACAGTCCCCCCGGAGCCTGTACAGGATAAGTGATATAGAGACGAGTGCGCTTACAATAGCGGGCGACTCGTGTGTTTTCCATGCCCATCCATGATTCCATGCGAGTTAAAAAAAATCAAGCATTTTCAGAATGCCACAAGTGCATGTAACAAGAACAAATCAATCCGCTTCACTTTCTATCCTCGTGGATCAGCTAGTAAAATTCCCCATGTTTTCTTCATGCTTAAAGAATGATAAGAAGCACCATGGCACATACCACAGGAGGGAAAGCTTATGAGCCCTTAAAGTCTTTCACTTTAAAATCATGATTTTATTATAATGTGTCTTGTGTTGTACTTTAAGGACCTTTGAATATGGAAAACCCCTGTTCTAGAACAATACTGGAGATTTCAAAACTATAAAACACATGGCATTAGGTAATTAATAACAGTGAGTTGTTAAGACAAATGTCAGCTGTTCTGGAATAGTTCTTGCAAGAACAGTATTGAGTGTATCTGTAAAACCAAGCACTATGATGTAACTGTTTCTCATGAAGACCAAACATTTTACTTTTGAAAAGTTACCAATTAGAGTTGCCATGCTCAAAAGTCACCAATTAACAGCACCACAGATTAGAGCCATTATGAAGGCTTTACAGGGTACATGTGCAAAGGATATTATTGCATATTCTGGAGGCCTTTAGCAGCATTTTACAAAAATGATGCAAGAAAAATCAGGAAGGACCATCCAAGAAGGTTGTGTATAAATCTTTGACTGGTGGTGTAAGAAAAACATCCCAAGGGATTTTTGCTTTGCTTTATTTGAAAAAAGCTATGCTACATGCATCTTCAGGTTAAAATGATGCATTATGGTGCCAGCACAGCAACAAGAAAACGTACAATTTCTGAAATTACACAGAGCATTTACTTTTAATTTGAAATCAAACCAACTCAAAGTAGACAGCAAAATTAGTAAATAAACCAGGTGGGTACTTCTCCAAAAAGAGAGGAATGAGGTGCAATTGTTCAGACATATCACAAGAAAACCTCCTAACGAACAACTTCTATGGCTGCATCAGACATCTAACACTCACTGAAGATGCTAGAGCAGACCCAGGACCACAGTGGACTGATTATAGCTTGCAGTTGGCTTTGAAATATCTGGGGACATCCCAGGATGAACTGAAACCTCTGGCTGGCTTGGACAGACCTGCTGAGTCTGTTGGTCTGATGACCCTCCCCATGAGCAGCAGATGGACAATAAATGTATTCAGGGTCACCACCTCAGAGTGTACTGACTGAGCTTGTTTATGGAAGTTAAACCAGTATAAAAAAATTTTTAAAAAAAAAAACAGTGCAAAGTTACTTTATTACAATTGAGAAACAGTTACATTTCTTAGCCTAATTCATGTTGACGGACAGACATCTTCACTCTTACTATAATTGTTACTTCATTCATTCAACATTAAAAAATTTTTTTTACAAATAGTATAATTAATCTGCGCTTTCAATGAGCTTTAAGACAAACCAGGTATTAAAATAAACTGTTAGAACAGAGCTACTTTAAAAAGAGAAAAGCCATGTCAGAGGGTAGAGTTTCTCCAGAATTTATTTCCCAGAGTTTCCTCAACCAGTTTGTAGATAGTGGCACAAAAGGTCAGAAACTGCATTTGTTTCTTGTGCGGTTAGTAAATTGAACCGCAAAACATAAGGCACTGGTTAGAGTTCATCCATAGGTGAGAATGTTACAAGATTGGGCAGGGTGGTCTCCTCTCGACACGGAGAAGAGAAACTCTCCAACTGTTCCAAGTCCAGAGAAAATATCTTCTCGCCACAAAAGCTACCCAGCCCTGGACTTGACTTTAGTGTCGACGGCACAAAGTCAGACTTTATCTCCTTGAACCTCCCCGTGAAAGGGGACTCATCCAGAAGGCTGCGACCAATTTGGAGTATAGTCTCGCTTTCAGGAGAACATGACCTAACTGGGGGGAGGAGAAGTTCTTCCACATCCTGTGAGCCATCACTGCAGTTGAAAGAACCATCATTCTCTGCATCAGGAAAGGTCTCATGAGCAATGCTGAAGTGGATGATGTCGCTCGAGTTTTGGCTTAGAGCCTCCAGCTGGGAGGTGTCCCAGGCAACAGTAGAGTGCAGAGAGCTCCCCTGCTGGGATGCCAGGGGACTACAAGGGAGAGGGTCAGGGGTCATCATTGCAGAATCTCTCAAGGAAAAGGTTCCTATTCTGGGGCTTCTTTCTTTAACTTCAGAAATTGGTGTTCCAAGCCAAGAGGCACCACTTTGACGTTTCTCAAGCTGTTTCTCAGCCTTCCCTTCCTCCACTGCTTTTCTCCACGATGCTCTGACGTCTGTAACTATAATAAATAAAACTAAAAGTTACTGAAGATCAAAAAGCTCTTAAGGTCAATAAAAGCTTCCTCATTTATCTGACAATGCTAGTATAAGAAGTTTAGTCACTTTTAAAGTCATTCCAATGACATTGGAAATCCCTTTAAAAAAATAAATTGCAACAGAAACCTACTCAAGCTCTCTGGTGTGCGAGGGAGCTGCTTCTTTGTTGTGAAGGGGTCTGCTAATGTAATGAGCAACTGCTCCAGCTCCATGCTGCTCCTTCTTCCATCCACTGGACTCATGGTCACAGCTTCAGCAAACTAAATCCATACACACAGCACTTAAGTACAATGCAATTTCACACAAACCAAAACAGGTACACAAGAATTGTCTGCTCCGTATCTGTCCGTTGCGATTCTCTCAATTCGCCCCGGTCATCAGAAAGCAGGTATTATCTTGGGAAAGCTAGTGATGAGCAGCACATCATTTAGAACTACCCATGTATCAGTTTCCCATAATACATGCAATTTTTTGCCATTGTATTTCATAATACTGAATAGTTGATATTGGATATTCTGTACATGCCTGACTTGCAAGGTTCTCATATTCCAAATCCAGAATCTGAGCCTTTGGCTTCAGAGCAGATGTCTTAGTTTGTGAAAGCAAGGGCCTTCTCTTGCTAGCCTGTAAATAATGAGAACCATTAAGAAATTACTATACCGTTTTCATAATACAACCAAAAAGAAAAGGGTTAAGACATTAAGACAAATCTGCTCATTTAATTAATTAAAAGAATGGGTTAAAGAGTGTTTTACAGAGACTTCACATCGATTTGGCCAAATCTAATACAAGACCCTCAAATACAAGGGTTGTCTGCTCCGTATCTGTCCGTTGCGATTTCCCTCAATTCGCCCAGGTCATCAGAAAGCAGGTATTATCTTGGGAAAGCTAGTGATGAGCAGCACATCATTGAGAACTACCCATGTATCAGTTTCCCACAACCTATACATGTTGCTTACATTTTTTTTTATTACAAAATTTGTCACTCCATTGAGACAGCTACTGCATAGCTGGCATCAGTTATGAATACAAACTGATCTCAAAGAACCTAAACCACACCTAAAATTTGAGATGGGGAATAAATCTGATGGTTTAATCAATCACACCAACTTCATTAAAATCACCCATTTTACCACTGCATTTAAAATAAAATATACATACTCCATCAAAAAGCTATATTAGAAGGAAGAGCGGTGCTGGCAACCCATGGCTCAGTATGACAGCGGTGCAAGTTTTACAGCAAGACAAAGTGGTAAATGTTGTACAGTTGATGTGAAGATATAAATCAATGGAGTTAATAGATTAGCATGCAACAGAAAGCAAGCCAATATTTTCAGCCATTTCATAACAACCTAAACAGGGCTGTAGGCAAAATCTACAAAAGGGGGTAGAACGTTTTCATATTTAGCTACAAAGCTTTGGAATAGCCTTCCAGACAATGTTCGGGGCTCAGACAGTTTCCTAGTTTACAAATAGATTCGAGACGCATCTCTTTAATCTGGCATACACGTAACTCATCCCATAACCTCATACTCCAGTACTTCTATCCTGAATGGCAACTATGCCAATTCTTTACACCTCTTCTTTATTTTTCTACCCATCCCGAGGCATCTGGAAATTGTGCCAGCTTCAGTAGACAAAGGACAACCCTGCCAAGTTCCTGAGGCATCCAGAGAAGGACCAGCTCCAGCTGGATTCTGCTTCATAATTGTTTGGAGCTACATATGCTGCTCCTGTGCTCCCAGTAATCCAGACCCCATCTGCCCTCTGCACCTGCTGACTCATTCCTGTGCTGAACTGGACTGCATGTTAATTTAAATAACTTCTGTTATTTTTATCCGTTATCACCCAAATGAGGATGGGTTCCCTGTTGAGTCTGGTTCCTCTTAAGGTTTCTTCCTATTGCCATCTCAGGGAGTTCTTCCTTGCCACTGTCTCCTTCACCCTTGGCTTGCTCATCAGGGACAATCTCATTATCTAGACACATTTTTCTCACACACACTTCCATAAATTCTCTTCAAATTCTTTAATTTCTGTGAAGCTGCTTTGAGACAATGACCACTGTTAAAAGCGCTATATAAATAAAATTGAATAGGAGCAATTGATGGCACCTTAACACAAGTAGGAGATAAAGGGCGCACAACAGGTGGAGACCAAGACCTTGGTGAAGCAAAAAGTTTTTCTTCTGTTTTGTCCTCTGTTGGAGGAGAGCTGGGGACAAAAAAAAATGAAAAAGGTCTTATGAGAAACCATTCACTAAAACAATTGGGGAAGAAACAAAGAAAAAATTTTTTTTCACTCATCCATCCAAATGTTGAAAAACAATTGAAGATTGTTGCACCTTAAGTGATCATTTGTTTTAACTTCTTGCTCGGCAGGGCAAGGTTCTTCTTTACAGGTCTGTTCTGTAAGTTCTAAAATAAACAAAAACAATAATCCATTAAGGATGCAGGCAACAGCAAGCCAAAAAAACCCCATCAAAATCTCTACCAAATAAAGCTTACTAACTCACCAGGAAGTTTAGCCGGATACTGTGAGAAGATACTAGCCTTGAAGCTATCTTCAGAAGTAGCCTCAAAAGAGAGTGGAGGCATTGGAGAAAGAAAGTCCAAAGCCTGTAATAATTCAGACGTACATTAAAATGTATTCCTAGTTCCTGAACACAATGAGAGATCGATATCTCCAAAAATAGGAGAATCAGCTTTTCTCGCTCAATTACAATACAATGCATGAACTAAAATAACAGTTGTCTCATCTTAGGCCAATCAATAAATATTCCTGAATCACTTTACACTTACAGGATCATCGTTAAGGAAAGAGACCAGGGGAGAGTGGCTCAAACATTCAGCCCACTTCTTTTCCCAGTCCAACTCCAGCTTTTTTATGCTGCTCTTTATCTGTGGTACATCCTCCTTGGACAACTTGCGCCTAGGAAGAAAGAGTATTTTTAAGTTAGTAGATGGAAGTAGATAAAAAGCTGACCTACATGGTCTCCTAAATAAATCAATACTCACCATTGGACAGATTTAGAAAATTGTCTTTGTATGAGAGATAATTATAATAAACCAATGGTTCTCAACTTCAGTCCTGGAGGAATATCTGCCCTGAGCACATTAGAGTGTGCTCAGCTCCCAGCACACCTGATTTAACTAATTAGCTAATTTCAGCCTTTTCTGAACTTTCACGTGTAAGACAAGGGTCATCCAGGGCCAAGGTTAAGAACCACAGTTTTACAGCTCTGTCTACATGCCTTTATATTAGAAGAACAGGTACCTTCCTCCTTGTAATTGTGGACAGACAAATTGTTCCCACCTACATCCAATTAACAGTTCTGCAGTTGCTCAGCAGCTAATTTAACTAATTAAAAGTTGTCAGTGGGTGCTTTACAGCTAAATGCTCAGGCTGATGGTTTTGTTAGTTATGTTTATTGTAGCAAGTCATAAAAAAAAGCATATAAAAGCTTAATATTTTGCTCTAAAACTAATACCTCATATTTTTCAACGTCTCCTTTGAACGGTTCATGACCAAAGCTTGTTCCTGGAGACGATGGTTGCTGAGCTGTGATGTCGGACCTGGAATCTTGGCTCGTTCCTCGTTCAAGAGACCTAATCCAACATTCAGAAGCTCAAGCAACCGTAGGATGACTGGCTGCCCTCCCTCATACAAACTGCCAGCACTGGTCTAAACATACACATGTATACACAAATAAATAATTGTTTTTTTAATTAAATATCTTTTTAAAGTTAGGCAAATGCAGGTCAAGAACTTCAATTAATCATCACATCATACATTATAACGGGCGGAAACCGATCTCATATTGAAGAGGCATGAACATTTGTATTGAAAAGTGATGGGTAAAGACAACCTGTTGCAGACAGAATGGTTCATGTATTTTATTTGAGTAACCGCTGATCTCATGACATCTATATATTTGACAGTTAAGTTCAGTTTAGCCTTTGTGTTACATACACATTACTGCACAGTTGGCATCAGAGTGCAGCGTCAGCCAGGATACTCCACCAAGTTAAGATCCATGGTGTGCAAAAAAAATAATACAAAAATAATGACTCCTGTCAGTTAAAGTATCTGAGGCTACAAGCTGGCACGGGCTCATCAAAACCATACAGTTAAAGATGGAAAATGAATGAGTGTATGAGACATAATAACAGGCTAAAATTGTGCATTTCCTGACTGACCTGATGCGATAACCTCTCCATTCTCTCTAGCAGAACTGCAGGAATCTTCACACTTATGTCCTTTCCATCCAAGACATACTGATCAACCTTGCCCTCGATCACACTAGCCAATACACTCCGCTCTCCTTCTAGCCTGGACAAAGCTTTGTCAATCTCAGCCCATAAGCTTCGAACCTAAAATTCAAAAAGGACAGTTAACAAATATAAGTGCAAAAATAAACTGACCAAAAAAAACCCAGAAGAAATAAAAATGAGTACCAGAGTGCAAATGCTAATTCTGTACATCCATGTCTTTAACAAAATCTTTCCTCATTTATCTTTACTCATAATTTGACAGTATGACCAAGTACAGCTAAATAGAAGTAAACAAATTGACAAATAAAGCTACATTTAAGCATGTCAGCATTTAATTAAATTTGTGATGAATGTAATTTCAAACTACAACAAACCTTGTGAATCTTTTCCAGGAGGTCTTTTTCCAAGTTGTCCTCATTCTCATACTTCCTATAAGAATATACATAATTAATTTATAAATAATTAGCATTTTATTCTGAATTAATTAGTATATTTACTGAATAATGAGGGTTGCACTAACAGCAGAAATGCATGGGTTAATTCCTTTGGACTTATCGGTTCATGTTGCCACACACATTCACTGAGCACTTTATTAGTAACACTATGTTAATACTAAATTCATGATATGGATACAATATATTAAATATTCCATAGACATACTGGACCTGATTGCATCACACAGTTCCTGCAGATTTATTTTTTTTAGGTGCACTTTCATGCTCCATATCTCCCTCTCTACCCAAAGAACACTGAACTCATTGCCGTGTTCATGGAACCAGTAAGAGAAGACTTTTGCTTTGTGATGTACTGTAGTTCATGAACAAGCTGGAGGCAGTCATTAGAACATGGATAAATTGTCAACTACAGTGTGGCCTCGCACAAATTGTGCCACACCGTCACACCAACTCCACAAGCCTGAAATGTTGACCTAAATGTTGGTCAATGGACCCATGCTGTTGTATCAAATTCAAACATCTGTTTGCCTCAGCATTAATGCCCACCACAGCCTAAGCTCTGCGTTCTTCGCTGACAGAAGTCGAACCAAGTGTAATGTCAAGCTGTCGTAGCCCATCTGCTCACATTTCAAGGTGTTGGGAATTCTGAGTTGCTTTTCTGCTGTAGTTGTCTGAGTTACTATAGCCTTTCTGTCAGCTCAAAAGGTTCTGGAAATTCTTCTCTGACCAATTCGTCAACAAGGTGTTTCTATCAGCAGAACTCCAGACTAGATGTTTACTCTTTTGTGTACCATTCTGAGTAATCTCTAGAGACTGCTGCATGTGGAAAACCCAAGATATCAGCAAGTCTAGAAATACATGATCCAACCTGTCTAACATCTACAATCGTTCCATGCTCAAAATCACCCACCCCCCCACCTGCACTTGCACTGCTGCAACAGGATTGGATGATTACATAATTGCCTGATTAAATAGGTGTACATTTGTTCCTAATAAAGTGCTTAAGTGAGTCTATGTGGTGTATGCAAGAACCAGGATTTGAAGCAGCTGCAAATAATTCAATTTAAAATTATATTTAAATCAGTTAAATCTTACTTGAGCAAATCATCATACTTGACATCTTCTGCTTTATGGTCCTTAAAAGACTTCTCGAAATGTCTTTAAAAAAAAAAAAAAAAAGGAAGGTAGATATGATCCAACGCTCACAAACCAAAAAAGAAAAACAAGCACTAGAAACAGTAGAATCATGTATTTATGGCTCTCCAGTTTTTTAACCAACCTAGCTCTCTTCTGATAGTCCTGAATGACAGCATCTTGCTCCATACACACTTTTAGGAAACGCCTCTTCACCAACTGAAAGCGTTTCATCTTTAACTCTTGAGAACTTGCAGGAACAGCTGCAGCCTCTGGGACCCATGTGCCATCTAAATTTCCAAATTCAACAGGACAGTACTACCTTGTGCAGAGGTACAGTATGCAAAACTGCTGCTTTAAACCATTCTCAATGAAAAAGATAAAAATTATATACCTGAGCTAAAACTCTTCATCTGTTTTAGCATAACATATTTAGCCAAGTGAAGCATAAGATTGACGAATCTTGGTCCGGAAGAAGAGTGTAAATGTGACGCAACCACCTTTGGAAAATTGCTGCCTTTCTCATTCTGAGCACAGGGATACGGCTATATTACAACTTGAATAGCTAGAATATTAGTTAAAACTTGTTTATACCTTGCATGTTACAAATTTGTTACAAAGTCTTGTCAACATACCATTATTTCTTGAAGCCATCCGAATGTCACCTTACGAAATTCAGCATCTGCCTTGTGATCCAAAACCGGCCAGCAATGTCTAAAGGACAGAACACATAATTGTGAAATAGGAGGAGAGAAGTAGAATAGTGTAGTATTACATTGTGTCTGGAACTGTAATTTACCTAAAGACCTCCTGTGCACGTGAAGGGTTCAACTTCTTAAACAAAAAATGGATAACAAGGAAGGAAGCCTCCTTGTTTGGTTTATCAAACATGTTCCTGTTTGATATGCAAAAAGATTGAAGTAATTACAAACACATTTCAGGAGTTACACACTTAATACTACAGACTACCAAAATGCACTCATCATAATACATGCGCCACGTCATAAAAACCACTGGTAACATTGTTCTGTCAATATGATTTTAGGTCTACAAAGACAAATTACAATATTAGGAAGAAAGAATAAAAAGGAGAAAATTTGAAGAATAAAAAAGATTTTAATGGTCAGTCAGCTGTAACAATCTCTCACAATAGCACTATTACATTGTCCTGTAGCCAGACATGTGTGCTATAGCAAAATACAAGCATATCTGCTGTAAATGTTCTTTCTTCCTCTGTGTTCTAGGTCTGGCAACAACATTAAAACAGAATAGGGAAAAAAAAATTACAGCGCACAAAAGTTAACGTGTAAGGAAGGAAGAACTCAGAACAAATAGAAATAGCTTGGAGTGAAAACAGGACTGCATGGGGAATGTGGAAAACAGTCAAGTATCTGTAACGTGCAAGTGGTATTCATGAATGATTGATTGTACAGTTCCCACAGACAGTTGGTAGCAAATTCTCCATCCATTTTCAAGGATCAGGCGTTCAACTTGTTGAATGTTCATGAAAAGAACTGCAGTGTGCTACTATTCACCTAAACCACAATCGTCATTCGCAGATACATGTACTTGTTTAAAACGCTTACACCATTTACATGTTTTACTGTGGCTAAGAGTCTCATCAACATACTGTGCTTTGAGTCTCCTGTAACTGAGAATCTGTTTTATTTCTTCATTCATCAGACATTTCAACCCGGTTTGTCTTGAATGCCCCTCATAGTTAGATAGATAAATAAATAAATAAATAAATAGAGAACATATACAGCTCTACAGTGCATGCAATCGATTATAAATGAGTAGTATGTATTAAACTCTCCGTTCAGCCTCACATTAAATCTGTCACTAAATCTGCATTCTTTCATTTACGTCACATTGCCCAACTGCCCTTTATCAGTACCAAAGATGCTGAAACTGTCATCCATGCATTCGTCTCATTACGCATTGATTTCTATAATGCCCTTTCCATTGGTCTACCTGCCAGCTCCATCTCCAGATTACAATATATTCAAAACTCTGCGGATAGAATACTCACTCATACCAAACGCTCTGCTCATATAACCCCAATCGATCTCCATTGGCTCCCAGTTGCCTACCGTACTAAATTCAAAATTCTTCTCCTTGTTTTTAAATCTATAAATGGCTTAGCTCCCTCTTATCTTTTCAATCTGCTTGCCCCCTACATTCCGACTCGTTCACTACGTTCCTCTGATTCTGGCTTTTTTGCTGTCCCTCGGTACCGCCTCTCTTCAATGGGCGGCAGATCATTTAGTGTTATTGCACCCAAACTTTGGACTTCTCTACCACACTCTCTCTGTTCTGTTAATAACATCTCAGTATTTAAATCTTTACTCAAAACTCACTTGTTTTCTGAATGTTACACCTCCGATTCGTTGAACTGAACCCCTTTGGCTTAATCCACAGCATGTCTGTTATTTTATTTTATTTTTTTGTCTGTTTGTTGACTTAATTGTTTCTCTACGTCAGTACTTCAATGTCTGTTTGTATTATCTCCTTTTGTTTTCATTCATTGTATAGTGTCCTTGAGCTCTGGAAATGCGCTATATAAATAAATATTATTATTATTAAACATGACTTGCAAACATATCAGTATATGCAAATGTAGGTGTAAAATTATGAGTAAAACACCAGAAAACTTAACATTTTGCATTCCAACAGTGTCTTCATCAAACACTTAAAACATGTTGGAATGAATTAGGCAATCTGTACTGATCATCTTATAGATTATTATTATTTTTTATTGGTCCATGATTGACTTTTGAAAGCTAGTGAAGGAGGGGAAAAAAATATTCAGTTATGAACCGCAATTCTTTTGTGTGCTATCTCACATATCGCAAAACTGATTTTTACGTTAATGATACACATGGACTGGTTGATCGGCCGATGACCAGATTTGGCTGGGGTTCAGTTTGACTGGCCATGACCAAATTTGGCTGGGTTCTGTTTGACTGGTCATGACCAGATTTGGCTGGGGTTCAGTTTGACTGGCCATGACCAGATTTGGCTGGGGTTCAGTTTGACTGGCCATGACCAGATTTGGCTGGGGTTCAGTTTGACTGGCCATGA
>JAQMYJ010000001.1:21301365-21358800 GCA_030014305.1 Clarias laeviceps
CAGGTACTAAATACAACACTAACCAAGCTAAGCATATAAACAGCATTTATATGTCGTGTGTGTGTGTGTGTGTGTGTTTGTGTAAATATACATTACCAGTAAAGTTTGGGCACACCTAATTGCAAAGTCCTTCCTGATTTTTATTTCTTTCTACATTGTAAAATAATACGGAAGACATCCAAAATATGCAATAATCTCCTTTGTACAGTTGACATTGACATACATCTTCTACTTGTGCTCTGTAAAGCCTACATAACATGTCTAATCTGAGGTGCTGTTCGTTAATTGGAGATTTTTGAAGCTTGTAACTCTAAATGAACCTCTTCTCTGTAGCAGAGGTAAGTTTTGGTCTTGGTTTCCTGGGAAGGACTTCATGAGAGCCAGTTTTTTCATGATGCATAATAGATTTTGCAAATACACTTGATAATATTGTTCTTGCAAGAACTATTCCAGAACAGCTGCCCCTCGTGTCTTAAAATAACAGCTTAAAAAAATCCAATATTGTCCTAGAAAGTATGAAATAAATCACTTAACAAAAAACAATAAATTAGAAGGCGTGTCCAAACTTTTGACTGGTGATGTAAAAATGAATGGCATGGGAAATAACTGATGCACTTACATGGAAACTGTTATGAACATAAGCTGTATTACCTTTTGTGCCGTCTTGTACTGAATGAAAAGGAATTGTCTTTCTCCCCATGGTCTTGGGGAAAATGCCTGCCTTCCTTGGGGCATCCTCTGGAGGATTGTTCAGCATCTAAGACATGACAGAATGCTCAGAATGCTACTGTACAATCTAGCACAGACCAATGTACTCAAATTCAAATAGTAAATGGGAACTGGCATGAGGTAACAACTGAGGCATATGTCAGAGCTGCAGAAAAGTAATATTTTCTGGATATTTGTAATCAAGAATAAAAAAAATAAATAAAAAGATTGGTGACTGCAATAAAACAAACTTTAAACAAGTTGTTTACATATTTGTCAAATCATTTATTTAGTGCTGGCAAAGTATTATCCATGATTAGGTAACGTTAAGGATTTACTTGCATACACTTTTTATTTCAATGAGCTCCTGGACAATGTAAAAACAAATCAAAAGTCTCAATTTCACTTGGATTCAGATTAAGAATATGATATCTATATATATATATATATATATATATATATATATATAATATGATATAATATAATGTAATAAACGGTTCCTTAAATTAAATTTATTTGAAAAAAGATCAGATACCTCAATGGCTTTCTGTGCCTGTGCTTCAGTCTTAAACTCCACAAACGCAAAGCCTTTGGAATCACCTGTTGACCTGTACCTGGGGATACTAACGTACACCACATTCCCACACTTACTAAACACTCGCTCGATCCAAACATGGGTAACATCTTTTGGCAGAAGTTCCTGAAAAACATGAGCATTATAAAAAAAATTACTACTGAATCACAAAATCTGAGAAATTAGAGCAGAATATTTGAAGGGGTGATATTTACAACATATACTGTGCGGTTATCTACATCACTTGGGCTGTCACCTAACGTCTGTTTCCTCCTTACTTGGGTCCCTTCAAGATTTACCTAACAGAAACAAAAACCGCACATATTCATACATTTGTAAACATAAGGACATGGACATGACAAAAGCAACTCCAGTAGCACAAGTTATTTATTTGGTTTTGTACCTCTACCACTTCTGAATTTCGGAGAGCTCTAGCTATCAGCTTGCTATCTGTTGTCAACTTTTTCATTCTGTTGAATGTTGTTAGGAGAGATATATCAACATCTACAAAGGGAGAAAATAATACAATTAGTCAGTCTTATCAGGGCTAAGGGTGAATATGCAAACTGTGCCAGTTGTTATTAATATTAACACTTACAGCCATCCCTTGACTGCACGATGACGTTCTTCAGATATCTGTCCTTATGGAGATTTACATCACCAAACCAGAATTCGACTTGTTTCTTCACGTCTGCCAGGAGCTGTTTGACTCGAGACCTCTTCTTTTTCTCACTGTCTCGCTTCTTCTCTCCTGGCTCCTTCGCAGACAAGTCGTCTCCAGTCGTAATATTCGACATCCCAGCGTCAACCATGTCCACAACTTAGAATGGACGCACACGTGTGCAGCCGACTTGTACAACTCGAACCGGTGACTTTTCACGCAGCTACCCTGTTTATGGAAGCGAAAACGCTGCAGCGGAACCGTCACTGTTTCTGCAAGGACTGCGTTGGTTTTTGTTCAGATAACGTTTCAATAACGTTTTGTGTTGTTTATGAGAATAACACCTAACGTTACAGAACTCCAACCCTGCTCAAATGAAAAGTAATATTTTCCCAGACGCTAGGGAACCGCTTTTAACCAGTCTACATTTGGGAGTTTAAACGCACAGGTCAGTCGTTTAAATGGTTTAAAAAAGACAGAGACATCTTGCTATGAGTTAAAAGTTCCTCGCGAGCATTCTCGGCGCATATTGATGACGTGTCACGAAGCGCGCGCGCGTTGGCTACAAACACATTTGTAACGTATACAAAAACGAAAATTGGAAGAAAAAGTGGTAAAGAAATAGCACAATATATGGACATGGACATATGGACATGTGGGCATGGCCACTCTAAAATTGCCACAATTTTATTTTGTCATGTTTATTTTTTTAAATTAACAAAATAGAAGTAAAGTAAAATAAATAGGTTTTTGGCAACAATTGGCATAATAATTTAAAATCATTTCAATTAAAAATGGCAGCCTTTGTAATACTGCAAAGTATTCTCTGTTATTTCCCGTAAAAACTGACAAAATATTCAGGAAGATTCAATTAATGTTACTTTTATAAAGCATGACAGAAGTTTTGGTATATTTTCATGTTCAAATATATTAATTAATATTAATATATTGATATGTTTAAATTCACCCTCATGCTCAGAGCTGACCTTGATATATATGTAATTCTCTGTATAAAAGCATCAACATGCTTAATACAAACTTTTTACACTCTACTGTACATTACTGGTATTTGAACTACTCAAATCTTGTAGTGTATATTATGACTAGTAGACTATAGTTACTTGCACTACCATGCACACTCACTATATGTACAGTGCTGATCTGTTATGTACCTTTTGCGGTCTTTATTTAATCAATATATATATTTTATTTTGTGTACTTTGTATAGTGTCTTGTTTATAAAAAAAACATAGTTTATGTACCTTAGGTCTGTACTTTGAGAGTCACAAACAGCTGGAATCAGATGCCTTGTTTGTGTCAACATACTTGGCGAATAAAACCTGATTCTGATGACAAAAAAAGCCACTGGCGCTTTCATGAGGTTTGACAAGGTTTTAGATTTAGCTGTGTAGACTTGTTTAGTGGATCCATGTGTTTAAAATAAATAAAATAATTATTGAAAGTGGAACATGGAAAGTTGTACAAAAGGTTAAGGGACTTTTGAAAGCTTTTCTTGTTCCATGGTGTTACACAATATTCTTGATTAAAATAGCTAGTTCTTCTTTTCCCCACATACATGGCAGTGGGTATGTCATCACCTTCTGGTTGTGTTTTTCTACAACTATTCTAAGACCTTTTAATATGTAGTGAATCATTACTTAAATCATTACAAAGTGCTTTGGGTCTCTATCTCTATCAAGAAACTCATGGCATCTTCTATACCGCTTACCGCCAGGAGCCTATCCCAGGAGACTATGGGCATGAAGTGCGGGAGACCTTAGACAGGGTGCTAATCCATCGCAGGGCGCACACACACACACACACAGTGTAATTTGGGAACACCAATTAACCTAATCTGCATGTTTTTGGACTGTGGGAGGAAGCCTGAGAACCTGAAATGGACCCACAAAGCACAGGGAGAACACGCAAACTCCATGCACATACCCGACCCTAGAGGTGCAAGGCCACCTTTTTTGATCTTTAGTTCTGATTACAATACACAATGTGTGTAGCCAGTTCAAGTGTGAAAATGATTTCTCATGCTCCCAGACAAACTGAAAGAGTCCTGGAATATACTCGTGCCACCAGGGAAGAAAGACTCTTGAAAGTTGATGTGATATAATTGTGGAAACGATTGGATCCAACGTCATGTGGTAGGATTGAAGGAGCATGTGACTTTCAGGATCTCATCTGTTGCTAGATTAGAAAATGATGCCAGTAAAAGAGTAGGGGAATTCTGAGTGTAGGAGTGAAGGACTGTCAGATTTGATCAAATCAGCTAAATGTGACATGTACCACAACAGTGGTTGATAAATCCCACTTAGGTTAAGAACCATATTTGTTCAGAATTTTATTTAGCAAGAAAAAAAATGCCATAACATCACTGATGTATTATTTTATTAATAATGAAGTAAAATAGAACAGCTGTAAACACTGATGATAAATATCAATGCAGTTACCTCTGAGGACATATTGCTCAAATGTTGAGAAATAAAACATTAAATAATAATAAAAGCAAATAAATAAATACAAATTATCAACTATACATAAGAAATATAAAATATAAAATATTACAATATTAAGTATTACAATATTATCAGAAATAATATAAGGGGCAAATTTTGTCTTTGTCCTACATATATAAAACAGCTTCTAAATTCCATTAAATTCCAGCAGTGTAAAATCCTCTATGTGGTCAGAATTGTCTCAAACCTCACCAGTTTCTTTCGCACATCCTCTTCCAAGCATTGCTCAATTCGTGTCCTTATTAATTTAGTCAGGTTTGTGTAAAAAGCCTTGGCCCACTGGCTTTCTAAACTGCGGCCAGATATGTCACACACTTTGTACAGGATTGTCACCAGCTTCTCATTGCTACTCACTTCACATCTTTGAAGAACCCAGTTTGCCCATTCTTTCCACATATTGTTTTCTGTGAAGGACACGGCGAAGCAGGGCTCAGGACAGAGGCTGTTGAGGCGCTCACCTTCATCATCAGTTACATTGTTCCAGATGGCACTAAACAAAATCACAGATGTATTGTTACTTAACTCTTTAATATAATTATACCATAATAATGTCTAATAAGAAACAATATATAATGGGTGTTTAAGTCAAAGCTGTCAGAACAGAACACAGTTATGAGAGTAAAAACTACACCAGAACCATGATTGGACTACCTGCTTCACATCATTGTCACTGGCGAAACACTGGCCGCTCAAGAACTCCTTTAATGGGCAGAAGTCCTTCAAAAATTTAATGGGTCAAATTCCTCATACTGCTCACCACACCACTTGCACATTACAGGAACTCGACTGCGAGCTACACAGCATCTGTACTGTAATTTCCAGATGTTTGGGGGCATTAAAGAGTTTCTGGGAGGCTAGAGTTTCAGATATGAAGCAGGCAGTCCAAACATGGCTCTGGGATATTGAGAAAACCTTATACCTTGATGGTATCTAAGGATTAGTGAAACACTGTGATAAGTGTATTAGTGCAGCAGGGAAATAAAGGTAGTTTTTAAAATCATAAATATGTTTTGTTGACACCTCTCATACATTACAAAGTCCTTCTTATATTCAGAAACCCCATAATAATCCTATTGTGTATCTGTAATAACTGCTCAACTTACACAACTCTCTCAAGAGGAGAAGGTGTAAAAGCACTTAAGGGTGATAAGCCTGCAAAAGTGATTCTGTTCCCCTCCATCCTAAGCAAAACAACGGCAAAAAGAGTCTTAATTTATAAAATTATATGTGTTCTTCATATAGTTCAATATCTGGTTTATGTGTTATGTAATCTATATAAGAGGTATAGGTTTTTTAAATATGTTTACATAAAAGTACGGTTTAAGCAGAGGAAAATATCAACTCACCAGAGGTCTGTCAGTGCTTGCTTAGTTTCGATAGCATTTGTGAGTAGAAAAACATGCTCGTCACCGATGTTTGTCCATCCTAAACTGTATCCATAAGGTTAATGTATCCTTAGGTATATTACTACTGCAATATTTTAAGTGGCAATACAGTAAATCATAAATTGAATGTTGAAGAATTAAACCTTTACCCAATTTCCTTTAAAACATCAGATGCTTGTAGGATGTCAGCAACTACCTTGATCGCATCCAGATCCAGACTATTTTCCCCCAGCCTACATTAGATATCAGACCATTAAATGCACGGCTGTAGATCTGACAGTATTATAAGTTATAATTCTTGATCAAGCCTGCATATTCTTTCACTTAGAGCTTAGACTCACCATAGCTTCTCACATCTGAGCAAGTACGGCTGTAAATCCCTTAGTGATTCAGCATTGATGTTCGTCCCAGTCAGATCCATTTCTGACATAGCAAGTTGTATTTCATTGAGAAAGTGCTTCACGGCAGTGTAGTCCATGGTGGACAGAGTGACATCACTGAGGTTGATGCGCATACTCTGCAGCTTGAGCTCCTGAATTAGTAGCACATCCTGTTGCTCTAAAATGCAGTGCAACTGTGTTAGAATGTAAGCGCCATTCTCACAAGTGACCTGAGTATCCGATATCAGTTTCTGTCGGAAGGATTGCATTTTATCTTGCTGCTTTTGAAACCCGATATTTCTGGAGAGCAGTTCTTGGTTTCTTTCTGATAGCAGACCAGAAAGAAATCTCATAAACAGATCAAGGTTTCCTGGCAGACTATTGATACTGTATTCATTGCCTGAACCTAATGTGTCTGATAAGGATACATCTGCCATGGCACAATAAAGTGCGGCAAAAAACTCCTGTATTGTGAGATGTGTAAAGGAATACATGTCTTCTGTGCAACCTGGCTCCTGAATGGATGTTTTGTCTAGAAAAGCGCTTGCGATAACACATCTAGCTATTTCATCATTGTTGCTATAAAAGAGAGTTTCTTGATTAATTAATTTCTGATATGCTAACCTGCCAAGCTTTAACAGGATTTCCTGTAAGTGTTCCTGATGGTTTATGCCAATGACATTGTTTAACGATTCAATTCGATTGTTTGTGTGTGATTTGACCAATGCCAGCAAGTACTGTACGTAGATATCAGTCATTGTTCTTGGGTTAGTTAGGTACAGCCCATTACTTTCTTTAAGAATGCTACACACAATATGACAGAAGGCTGGTATGTAGCAGAGAGTAAGCATCAATTCATTTGTTGCCACTATTTTGAACATCTGTGTAGCTAACTCCTCATCCTGAAAGAAACGTTGGAAGAACTCATGGATCTCGACAGTCGAGAATCCAGTTATCACAACAAAGCAGTCAATAGATCCAATGGGGATGTAGTTAACAGCCACGGGCCTGCTGGTAATCAGCACAGAGGCTCCTGGGAGGAGTTCTCCTAACATTAGGCTGGATAAGACTTCCACCACCTCGCCTTCCTCATCAAGATCTGTCAAAAAGACATCCACATCACAACTTCTGTAGTGCTTAAATTCATCAAAGCCATCCAAAATGATCAAGAGTTTAGCATCATTTTCTGTGATGGTGTCCAGATGCTTAGCAAGATGTCCATTTTTACGGAGAATAAGTTCTCGTAGGCTTACTGGCTTGGTGACAAGATTCAAGTCCCTGAAGGTTAGGTGAATAATGAAATCAAAAGACTGATGCTCTTCGTGATTACTGAAATCGCAAAGAATTTTCTGGACTAGGACAGTTTTCCCAATCCCTGCTACTCCAGTCACCAAAATCTTTTTGCCTGTCTTTTTGCCAGTTTCACTGGAAAACAGCTGTGCTGGCTTGATCAGTCTCTGCTCCGTAGCTTTCTGCTGCAGAGAAATGCGCTGTTGTCCAAAAGTTAAAACCTCATGTCTTTTTATTTCTAAACTATGGTGACCTTTCACAATCAACAGATTGACATAATGTTCAGAAAAAGGAATCTTCTCTCCATGACGTGTGTTATAGTACAGGATACACTCACTTCTGCGTTTCAAGACGGCTTTATGTTTTGCTATGATCTTCTGGTATTCTGTAACACATAAAACCCTATTTAACCACACACTTTATACTGTATAGTATGCACATACAATCCTATTTAACTACATTACATAATGTACACATATAATACTATTTAACAACACACATTACATTAAATACCTAATAATGAGACTCATTGCAAAAATATCGTACATACAAAATACCATAAATGTACTGTACTCAAAAATAATATACACAATAAATACTTCATAACGACACACATTACACAATTTACACATTAAATACTTCATAAATACACACCTTACATAATAGTATATGAACACATTTTGTACTATACTACATCAGGGACTAGAATCATCCAGTTGTTGACATTTTTAAAAGATGTTCATATCATGTTATTAATTCACTTACCTGATGTCTCTTTTAGAGAGTGATCATCAGCTTTTATGATCGACTCTCCAAGTTGCCTACTTGCAGAAATAAAGATTCGGGCAGCCTCTTCCCCCTTCCCCTCCAATATATCCAGAACTTTGCGGACCTTTCCACGTGGCCCCTTCTCATACTGTATCTCCTCTCTATCATCCCTAGTGAGGACCTTCTTTGTAACTAATACGTCTACAAGTGAATCAATGTGGAACTCGAGTTTGTCCACAAGAGTAACACGGCGATCCCTGAGGCTCTGTAGGCAGGGATCGGGTGTTCCAGATAATGTCATAACAAAACTATTTCTCCATTTAGAATTAAAGACATAAATCAGGTTTGTCGTGCTCCAAGAAATCCGTCAGAAGTTGGAAGAAATGTCCTTCCAAGATCATCTCTCTATCAAATTGCAAACCAACCAAAACTCTCCAACTCCAAATATGTAGCTTACTTGGGTTATTGCTTTCATAATGAGTCAACCAGAATCGTAGCATATCACAATACAGAAACCAAAAGAGGAAGTAGGACTTCCGTATCGATACTAAGAAATGCTGTACTGTAAGGTTTCATGACATTGTGTGACATTTCTCTTGTCTCCTCTTACATCTCTTTCTCTTGGACTGATATTAATGTAACTTTCCCTGCTCTCCCCAAGTTTGACCTCTATGCTTCTCTCCCCTTTCCTTGAGCTAACACTTCCTCGTTCATCTCCGGATGGAAATCTATACAACTTCCACTCTTTGTCCACCCAGATTTCAGCAGGACATGGTAAAATGGCTTATGTACTTATGTTCTATAACTAATATTCATGACACCAGACATTTGGTCAAACATATAAAAATTGTCTTTTGCTGACAAGAAACACAGGGAGATCATGCATGTTGTGTTTATCTGTGTGCGTGTCTCTTGCGGTCTCCTGGCCGAGAAACATGTGAGAGCCGGCCGTGAAAATTTCAAATAGTTCATTAATAATTTTAACAAAAATAACTTTACAACTGTTTGGTGACTTTTATTAAATTACTATGGTACAAGTTCTAATTGTGATTGGTAAAAATTTTAGTGGAAAAAAATTAGCAAAAGGTTCATGATTTACAACAAATGGTCTCTTGGGATCTGAAGAAATATTATTTATTGGAAAAAATAAATGACCATGGAACCAGTATCTCTGACATATACTGTACATTGTACCTGTATGCCTGTGCCAAACCTAATATTTATTTACTACAGTAAACAAACAAACAAAAAAATCACGATTTGCTATTGAAAAATTGATCTACTACTAGTGATGAGCAATGACAAAGAAAATATAGGCTTGGATAGTTTCATCACAATTACGTTTCATTTGCAGACAAATTGCACTTATACAAATCAAACAAAGTAATAAATAGCTCTGTGGAAATACCTTCACTGTAAAAAAAAAAAATCCTAAAAGATGTATTTTCAGCAGTATTTTATAGCTCATAAATGATTATTTAGTTTTAGGGCCCAGTTTTTAGGGACTGTGCTGAAAAAATAATAAGACCTGTAACATATGAAATTCAGGAGTTTTTTAAATATTTTCTAAAAGGGTGTGATTTTATTCCATATGCCTGAGTTTAATGGGAAGTTTATTATTATTATATTATGAAACCCATATTTAGGGATGATCCATACTAGGCACAACTATATTAAATTGATAAGTGGTTCAATCTTGGACAAAAACAAGGACAAGTTAAATTTATAAAAGAATAACACAAGCAAAACCAAACAACAATAATAAAAATAATCAAACAATATCCAGGCACATTTAAAAATGGATCTGGAAATTATGAGTGCAAAGCTATCAGGGTTTCCATATACTGAAGTCCCTTTTTTTTGTGAAGTCACATTTGTAATACTGGGTGATAGGATAAATTGCCAATTATTAAAACATGTCTCATTATGATTTCCAAATAACTTTAGTGCAGCTTTTTTTTCATTAGTTAAAATTCAAACATCTTCATAGTAACATTATTTCAGAGACTATATTTAAATACACATCTGTCATTTTTGCCTACCGTTCCTTTTCGTGGCAGATTACAGAAATATAACAAGTTTCCAATATACTAGATGGTTTTCCAGTTTGCCAATTTGGGTTACACTGACTGAAATTGTTCCGATCAAAGGCTTCAGCAAACCAGTGTGGATGTTTGTTTACAACTAGTGAATATTTGACCTTTATTTGGATGTAATCTAGGATGTGCAATCCAGTGAATTCAAAATGTTTTTACATCTTTCTGGACCATCAGACAGGCAGTAAATGCAAAACCATGGAAAGAGTAAACCAAAAATAAAATACAATTAAATCAAAGCCTTCATTGAAGTTAAATTAAAATCAATGTTCATTACTTTACAGTTTGCATCCAGTCTCACCCCCCACTTGTCATTGGGCTGATTAAAGGATGTCCTGGTGACCCCAAACCCTCACACACCTTCGTCTTTGGATCATGTGCTGGTTTGTGTGGTGGGTTTGCAGGTGTTCCTAAGAATCTTGATTAGTCTCTGTTTCTGTCCTTTTGTCCTGGTAGAGTCTCAGGTGTCTCTGCAGGACCGGCAGCAACGTGCTTTAAACTGGGGTAGGGGGCAAAGTTCCAGCTGTCGGACCTTCTCACAGTACCTGGTGCTGTCCTGGCAATCACCTGGGAACACAACGAATATTGTGAATATTTATATTAGAAGCAAATAACTTTTAAATGCCAGATCTAGACCCTGGAAATTCCCCATGTACAATCCTTCAAGGCAACTTGGCTTTATGAGAAAGGAATCTAGTACATGCAGGACAAGACAAACTTGACTGATTTTTAAACACTACATTTGTATGTCACATTTGCTGTTTATCAAAACTGTAACATTGTCGTTTTTGTTTTTTAAAGCTTTGACTGGGCATGTCAGTGCACAACTTGAATTACAGGATGATTCGTACTTCTCCCACAAGACAGAATGTTGCAACGCTGCCAGCTTGCAGGGCGAGGCCTCCAGGCACAGTGAAATTCCCGAGCTAGCTTTCCAGTACGACGGTGCACGCATGTGACGTGGCGTGACTGAAAACCATGGCGACCGCAGGTGGCAGTGCACTGGGTCCATGGCCCAACACGCCAATGCAGAGCGCAGGCGTCCGTGGTGCAGTTTCGATATGAGGGAGGCCTGAGGAGTAGGAGTAAAAACATGTATTCTTTCTAATTAATTCACTATGGTGGGTAGCATTCTTTCATTTGATACATGCAAAACCTATCACTGCAATTATTCAAAATAGACTCACTGAAGTAAAACAACTCAGATGAATAATTTAACAACTATAATCAAAGGACACACATTAAATAAGGCAAAATATTGTATAATTTGAACAAATCCTGAAGATCTCTTGCCTGAGCTGCCTGCTGCAGAACTGATGGGCGACCCTAGTTCTGTTCTTGTCTTGACAGAAAACATGTCTGTGCTGTAGTGCTTTCTGTGGTCCAACGCACTGCCCATGGCACTGTGCAAAACACAAAGTCATATCATAATACTGTACTGCAATTCTATTGTCAGATCTGGAAACAAATTACTTTTTACTGTGCAACAACCTCACTTAGGGATTTTTTTTTTCTCTTGCTTCTTCTTTCTTTGGAAGTAGACCTTGGTAAGTTTACTTCCTCGGAAAGCTTGCTGATGACATAATTTTGGTCTGGTAACTTTCTTTGTGAGTAATCCATTGTGTAAAGCAACCTTTGTGTAAAGGCCATTAAATGTACGTATGTGAGAATCAAAAAAGAAAGTAATAGCCATAAATTAATTACTGCATAACTTATAAACTTATAATATTTATAAAAAAAATTATAAAAGACATCTGCAACAACAATAGAATGTACAAAATGGGCTTGGGGTGTTTCAGATTATTAACTTGTTCATATACAGTTCATCCAAGTTGTACATATACTGTATTCAATTCAACTGATTTTAATTATTTCAAATTATAATTAATTATTGAATTATTGAATTTAAAGATAATAAGTAGATGGCAAACATTCTTAGAAACTATGGCACAACACTCTTCTTAGTCTTATTCATCATCATATGACTGAGTTGGGATTACTCTCGTGACGTTTTACTCACAAGGCCCCATGGGGTTGTTGTCCAGGCAACGCAGCGTTGCGGGTTACAGGACTTGGTTTCTGTTGGCTTTCTACCAGCACTCATACAAGAGCGCCCTCCCTTTGCAGCCCAAAGACAAGTCACATTGCGTCTCTGTATCCCTCCACCACAGCTTACAGAGCAAGAAGACCACGAGGACACATGCCATCTGAGGTATAAAAGCAGGAAGGTTATGAAAGAGCGTAGGGAAAAGGGCGGTTAGACGTGTTTTTTCCCTTTAATATTACTTTAACATGTAGGTTGTTGAGACAAATGTTGAGAATATATTAACCTAGATGACATACACAAGGAGTGAATGGAACTTTATACACAAACACAAAACATCACAGATGAATCAAGACTAATCTATTTAGATACAGCTATAATAAGGTAGCATTATTAGACATGAAGTGCAATATAGGTAAATTCAGTAAAACTTGACTGCATAAACTCCACCATTCATTGCAATTAGTGTTATTTTATCAAAAAATTATTTGCTTCCTAAAAGCCAACATTAAACAATGATAAATGTTTTTTGAGTCTGCAAGGTCATTTAAGCTTCTTTAATCAACGGAAAAAACACCAGAGCCCCTTCAACTACAGTTTTTTATTATTATTACATGTTAATATATGGTCTTTAAATATTTATGATTGGTTTATATTCAGAAGATTCAGTTGGCAATGCAGTACTGTTGTGGTACCTGTGGGGGCAGTGTTGTCCATTGCAGCCTGCAGAGGACTGGAAATTGCTAGAACATGAGCTGTTCTTTTTGGTTGTACCAACTGTACAGCCACTTCCTGTGGAATGAATAAAAACCCAATCTGTTAAAATAAATAAAATTAATTATATATAATAAATACAATTATATATAGAGTAATTTTTTAGTCAGTCAATTCTGTGGCAGTTTTTCAATGAATACATGTGGAAAGCTTATTTTAATTTTGACATCAAACACAAAATCTATGATTTCAGTGACAATGACCATGGTACAGCTGATGATACAGGATGAGCTCATTTGAGTATTTCAGAAAATGTTGATCTCCTGGGACTTTCATGTACAACAGTCACTACATGTTAGACAGAATGCTAAAACCATAAAAACCACACAGTGAGCGACTGTGGGTTGAAGCACCCTGTTGAGATTGGTCAGAGAAAAATGACCAGATTTGCTTGATCTAACATGAAGCCTACGGTAACTCAAATAACCACTCAGGATAACTGTGGTGAGCAGAAAAGAATCTAAAAAAAACCCCCAATACTTTGAACTTTAAAGAGAATGGACTACAACATCAGAAGACCACATCAGATTCCACTCCTGATAGCCAACATCAGAAATCTGTGCCTACAGAAAGCACAAGCTCTTCAAAAACAAACAGTTAAAGACTGGAACTCCTAAATCCAATAGAGCAGCTCTGGGATGTGGTAGACCAGGGGATTTAAATTTTGAGCTGACAAACTCTCCAGCAATTATGTGATGCAATCATGTCAACATGGACCACAATCGCAAACACATGTTTCCAATACTATGTGGAATCAATGCCAAGTAGAATCAAAGATACTTTGAAATCAAATGGAGCCCTATTAAGTATAAGTGTAGTGTTCCTAATAAAGTGGCCTTGCAAATGTATTAACTGTGACATTTAAGCGATATACCATTAATGTTCATGGCATTGATCTACCTTTTAACATTAAGTAACCTCATAATTCGAAGCTCTACAATTATATGCAGGACAAAAAAATTGAAAGTGGTCATGTTTCTTTTGGTTTTAAGGAATAAATTGGACTAGTTTCTACACTAATCTTTAACCTGGCTGTTCGTGTTTCACTGTGTTTCAAATAAAAGATTTCTGACATCCATATATCATTAGGATAATTCAAACTAAACAGGACTTTCAAATACTTTTCACGGCAGATGATGTTTTACAAGTAGGAATGTTAAACATAATTCACAGCTACACTGGCTCTTATCCACCCTACTACAAGGTACACTACCCTAATTTGTTTTGAAATGCTCTCTGGATCTTCTAATTGTTGACGGATGCTGGGAGAAAGTCCAGCACAATAGGAATGGCCGGGCTTTGTTCTCCATGGTTACAAGGTCAGGAAGTAATCACAAAATTGACATGGCTCATGGCTGACCTCCATTTCGTGTCACTACCAGTACTGGCAACTGAAATGTTAAATAGAAGGTTGGCTTACTTGTTTATGTGGACAGGAAATTAACATATTCCTTCTGTACATAAAAAAATTCCTTATGTATGCAATATGCATTGCCATGTACATGTGTGTGAGCTAAATTTCTGGATGACCAGGGAATTCATTAGACATTTCACAATTGATTAGAAATGGTAAATAGATGACTAAATAAATTTTTTTTACTTACTGTTCAAATCAAAGAATGCAATTAACTTGAAACAAGTAAAAAACATCTGTTCTGCTTTCCCTACAGTAATGAACATTAATAGATGCTGTCAGAACATCATAACCTCACCTATTTTGAGAAAAACTTCACATCTACACCTACTTCAACCCAAATCCCCAGGTGGTTAGTTTCTGTGTAACTTTTTTTTACCTGCTTTTTGCAGTTGAAAAGACAGCGAGGTGGACCCCAGATAATTTGTGGCATGGCAAGTATAAAATCCAAAGTCAGTCTCCTTGGGAACCTCAATGAACAGGGAGATGTCTGGCATCAGGCCTACTCTGCCACGACACAGAACAACAAAACTACTGAAAGCCATATAATGACAGACTTTTTCCAGTGCTAATGTGTTTTTGACACTACTACAAAAATCAAAAAGCATGCAATGTCCACTCTTACCTGCTGCCATTTCTTAACTCCATCCCCTCTTTTGTCCAACTTATTACTGGCTTTGGGTTGCCTTGGACTTCACATTTAAGTTCCACCCTCATGGCTTGCCTTGGGACTACAACAAAACTACCAGTACTAGTCACAATTTCATGAGGGTGCTTGAACACCCTTGAAAATTTCTGAACAATCACTGGTATTCTAAGAGGTCCCTTCCATTGTCTGGTGGACTGAGAAGCCAGTCTTAAATCATTTCCTCGAGAAATGTACTCCTGTGATGTGAATTCTTGTTTCTCATGGGCTTCCAAGGTTGAATCATTGTTTTCACCAGTCTTCTTGGTTAGTTCCTCTAAAAGTTGAGTAATAAGTTCTTCCTTTTGTGTGCTCTGGAGGCCACCAGATAAGTTTCGGGATATCTCATCAAGTTTTACCATATCTGCCACCAACACCTGAGGGCTCTGAGAATCAAAAACCTCATCTTCAACCAGCAGTTCTTTAGAGACAAAAATCTCCATTGACAAATCTTTAAAATTAAGCAAGTGCTGCACAACAATATCATAGCGATTAAAAGCGAGAATTTCTTTCTCCTTAGATGATACTTGGTAAGTCTTTGCTGAGGATTTGTTACCATCTGTTGTCCAGATGTCAGCTTCTGGAACTGACACCTTCGTTTTGCTTCCAAGAAGTTTGAGGACAAAATTTTCCTGTGCTTGGCCAGCAACACAAGTATACATCCCTGCATCTGAGACACGGATCTGCTGGATCTTGATGTAACCCACAGGGGATATGGAAATATGGGGCAGTAGTAGCAGTGGTTTCCCATCCTTTAACCAGCGAACATGGCCTTTTCGAAAATTACGGGTTGGGCAACTAAGCACGATTGTGGTCCATGGAAGCAAGTAAGCGTATCCACCAACAACAAAATGCAGTTTTGGGCCTTTCCTCCATTGAATATAGACCTTCCTCTGGGTCAAAATAGCAGGATATGGTTTTGCAACTGCTGGCTTGAAAGTCTCTGTAAACAAAACATGCAGGTCTCATTACTGTAATAAAATCTGCTGATTCACTGACTATATATAAAAGGAGGCAAACAACCCAAAAGTTTTGCTGGAGCAAAGAGCAAAGAGAATTCCCTGGCACAGTAATACTACAATTCCACGTTCTCTATCAGCCCACTGGATTTTTTTCATATTGCTCCCATAAATGCTCCCACTTCTTGTACTTTATGCATGTCTCCTGCTATCTTCCTCGCTATCCTTTATTTTTTTTTAAAAACCTAATGAATAACATATTTAGATGCCTTGTAGGACAGTTTCTGGCTCATAATGTGAATGACAAAATAAATTATTTAATATATAAATAAGTCTTGGACAATAAGACAATAGAGTGATTAATAACAGCGTTTATGTTTTAACCTGGACTCTTTGCAGATTCATCACAGTCAGATTGGAATGTTTTAGCGTGTGCTGCATTTTGCAATCTGAAACAGAAGCTGGCATAGAGCCAAAGGTCTCTTACTCTCACAGGGTCCAGAGGAGCATGATCGAGCTGTCGTGGGCTTCGGAACAGAAGCGCAGGCCTCTGGAATCAAAGTACGGTACTGTCCATTCAACCCCAGCCTCCTGCACATCACTAGCAACCTCTGGGTCCCTTCTCCACAGGTTGCTGAACACTGGACAAGCAACAAATAAGCACGATCATTCACTATGTACAGATGACCGCATTCAGCAACTGCTAGAGAAAACTCATGGTCAGGAGCTGTTATGTTAACCCTGGCAAGAGTAATGAAAATGTTGAAATCCATTAGCCATATGAATTTATCTCACAGTAAAAAAAGAAAAAAGAAGCAATTATTGTGGGATCCGTCTACCTCACTAAATGCAACAAATTCTTGTGTAACTTTCAAACACTTTTCTGTCAAGTCAGTGTGACAGAAAAACCACAAAACGGAATATAAACCTGTGCTTAATATTACAGTAACATAACCTTGGTGAGGCCAATGAAGTCATTCTAAAACCGTAACAATTTATTAAGCGATAAGTTTGCCAAGTGCATTTAAGGGTGACATTCCGTACACAAAACACACAATAAAACAACGTGAACCCTGTCGCTGCACAAAAAGTATGAACAGTAATAATTTGGTCGACGGAGTTTTGAAACCTGACCAGGAACATGACATCAGTTTCTTTAAGAGAATATATGTTCCTGACCTGTGTCCAATTTGAGAAGACCCACTGAGGAGGGCAGTCTATTAGGCCACAAGGCTGCATTGTGGGCAAGCTTGGAGAGGGACAGAAGGTTTCAGGTAACTCCAGTACACTTCCATCTGCCATTCGCTGCTTACACATCACGTCCCTCTTCTGATGGCCACCTCCGCATGTATGAGAACACTGTGCAGAGACAAAGACTTCTAATTGAACTCACCTTGCATTGGCTGCCAGGGCTATGACCTAAATAAAAAGCCAAACTTCTATCACACAGTGCACTCTGGGAAATTACAAGAAGGCTTTTTATTAATATGCTGCTTGATATTGCTACGGGTTCAAGTCAAGTTTGACCAAATAATTATATGCAAGGCATATACATCATTAGAAGTGTAGTTACACTGAACAAGATGCTGCAAGGCTCAATTTTAAACATATGGTATTGTTATTTTGTTTCACCACACCCCTTTGGTGAAACAAAGACCAGAGAATTTTTATATCGTACCTGACTCCATTCCTGTGGATCCCACATGGGACGGCAATCAAAACGATTACAGGCCTGCAAAGAGGAGGGCTTGGGCTGCCGACACTTCTCATCTTCAACCCTTTCAGTGTGGTTGCTGTGTGCGCTTACTTTCAGTGTGCAGGTGACAGCTCGAGTCTGGAGGCCAACACCACATGTTGCTGAACAGGAGCTCCAGGCCTCCAGCTTCCACCTGGACAGACATAAAGAACCAATAAAAGAACTGCAAACAAATGCATGTTTTACATTTTGATTTACAGGATGGTTTCTTGAAAGTTGTTTCTAAGGCAAATATATTGAACGTGATGGCTATTTATTAATTTATTTTCAAAACAAGTTCCTCCAAGTGGCTTTCATTTGGCTAACAGGTGTGCAGCATATGTGGGAACTTTGCTGAAAAAGCATCCCAGGTGGCTCCCTATGAAGCACGGTGAGATAATGCTGAAGGTGTGCAAAGCTACTTGTAATACACCGTAGTGTAACAGCTGTTTGTTATATTTCCTTATATAAATCTTCATAAAATAAAATGAAATACATTTAAAATTGAAAAAAACATTCTGAGTAGGTGAGTCCAAATTTCGAAATGACTTCAAAATCATAAACAGATTTAGTTGGTTTGCTTGCTTTATTTACATATTTTGTCAATTATTACAATTGTTCATAAACTATTCACATTTTGAAGGAAAATCTGTGCTCCGTCAAAGACATTTAAGCCATGAGGTTCAAGAATGAGCCTCACATGGACATGATCAAATATCTACATAATCACCGCACTGAGGATATTACGATCCCACTGGTGCCTTTGACCTGAGGGCTACCTCTTTAACTCTGATGGTGGCAACAGCTAAAGCTGGAATAGACCAACACCTCAGACACACCAAGACCACCAGCAGTTATCTCAATCCTAGCAGCACACCCCTGCAGCCGAGCAGTCAGTCTGGGTCTCCGCCGATGATATGACAGTTCAGGCTGGAGGAGAAAAGCTGCAAATTCCCTTTATAAGGAGCACAACCAAAGCACTGGAGGCAGTGTTAAGGGCCCGGTTACGAACTGGCAATAGCCAAAGGAAACAAGCAGAACACAAAGTTTGTTGTGCTTGAAAACAAAAGCAACACTTGGAAAAACAGCCTGGGTTTTTATGTCTATGGCATGGGCTGTGGAAGCCCAGCACAATGAAACGTAGTGAAGGTGGGCGGTATAGATTTTCCAGTCTTAGACCAACACATTTTACACACTTTACTGTATATTTTAACACCAGCAAATTTTATGCTTTAAAACATATTTTCTCACTAGCACATGCAAAATACATAATTTAACACTCTTGTCTATATTATCTGTTATTTATTTCTGTTTGCCAAAAGTTCTTATCGTAGTCTTATCAGTACATAATAGTAATTAATCTATAAACACATATCACTTAAACGCACACTTTCACTCTTTGCTTGTTTCCTTTTCCATAACAAACTTCAATGAATATAAGACGCTGGTTTAAGTGATGGATCCATCACTGCTTACGGCAGATGAGCCTCGGAGGCAAAGACTTGTCTCTACAATGCATATCTCATAGCTGGAAAATAAATAAACCTGACTCTTAAGCGCTGATTAAAATCTGACAGATTATGTCCCAGAATGCATGTACGCTTCATTTCCTGACCTTGGGGAAGGGTTCATTTTTATTTCCAAACCATAGCATGAGGGCAGTTCTCAGCTTCAAATTCTAAGAGACAGTTGTGTTTGCACAGAAATATCAAATTTGGACTTTTTACAAAACTTCCTCTTAATTTAGGGAAGTACTTATTATATATTTTTTTACTAAAATTTAAATACAATAACACCACAATTATACATTTTTACCAAATTGTGACATTTGGACCAAAGACAAACACGTACACACACTCTCATGAGCTTACCTGGGTGGACAAGGTTCAGTATTGCAGGCCTGCACAAGTTGAAGAGGTCGCTGTGTGCTCACACACTCACTTTCATCTGCGGCTTCTCTCGTCTGCTTGTTTAAACAGATCACTACTGCCTCTTTTATCCCTGAGGCACAAAAAAAAAATGAAGTAAGAAACCACATATTATATTACATCTCATTAACGGAATGAATCCATCAACTCATTGAGTGACATTTCAAAAGGGATTATGAACATACCGTTAACCACATGCCACATTTCGACTGTACAGACAGAAGTACAGATATACGAGTCATGTGAAAGATTAGATGTGTTTCTCCATCCAGGAATCTTACGTATTATGTCTTGTTGTGTGGGAAAAAGTTGGGGGGGCGGGGGGGGGGGGGTGCTGGAGGGAAGCAGCCCAAGCAACCCATGCAACTTCATACAGCGACTGGTATCAAAGCAAATGATTTCACAATCGGTGCAACAAAGCAGTTCATTTATAATTCCTCATAATTACACCGTACTGTAGATGCTTGCCAAACATTACGCTAATCCTAGAGCTGCTTTCCCCACTGAAATTGCAACCTTACTATACTAAATGACTCTGACAGGAACTAATTTTTCAATAATTACAAAAGGGATTCAGCTCACACCGAACTAAGGCAAGGTCTCTTCATAAGAATATTAGAGATGAGATAAGTCAGAGATCATTACAGAAGGTCACGATGGGGTTGATAGTGAGTTAGCTGGGAGAGAGACTAGCTGTCATTAAGGAAGGAAATCATAAATCTATACTGTAAGGATGTTAAAAAAGATATGGAGTCAGGGAAGGAAAGACCTGACAGTTACAGGGTCCGAGACAGTGAAAATATAGCTGTATATGTCAAAGTAAGACAAAGCACCACAAGGCGTTCATGTGCTGTGCTTCTAGAGCAGAAGCAGACGTGCATAATCGTGTGCCATGGTGGATTCTAGATGAAGCGTGTGTATTGAGCGCATGCACATCGGCGTAATCATGCACGCAAGGTAACAGGCACACACACACACACACACACACACACACACACACACACACACACACACACTGTGCTAAGGCATAATTAGCGAAGCACATAAAATGACTCATTTAGCTTAAATCTAAACACTCCTTGATTACACTTAATGAACCAAATTACATAAAAAACATGCTAGGTTGTGTAGCAGCTAATCCAAACAGAGCGGGTGATAATTTTTTGCAGCATGCAGGACATTGTGCGAGGCCTAGACTAATGAATGAATGAGTCATTCAGCTTTCGTTCTGTTAGTGGTGTCAGAGCCAATAATGAGCCTTGAAATTTGTGTTTACCACATCAAAGAGGCTGTGAGTGTGATGCTATACAGGACTCCATTCCTAAAGTGTGCGTGTGTGTGTCAGTGAGTGAGCGAGAGAGAGAGAGAGAGAGAGAGATGCATAGCAAGTATATTTGATGGTTGTGTAATAATATGTGAGAAATAACAACATGCCAACAGTGAACCAAGGTATTCAATTTAACAAAATGGTACAGTATTTTAGTACGAGGATCATGTCTGGTGTACTGTATGTTCTGTTTCCACAATTTCCACTTGTAGTAGTTCCATTTGAAAGGACTATTAAGTGAAAAAGCTTTGATATGAGCATATGTAGGTCTTCATAAAATTAAGCATTTGCAATTATAGGTCTTCTTACACATGGTATCCTCATTCTACACACCAAGTTGGCATTTCTTGACATGGTATTCAATAACACATACATTATGTTGTTGAATTAGTGAAGGAACAAAAATGTCTAGAACTGTTTCTGTTTCTAGTTCTAATGGCTTGTGTTATCTTTGTGCTATGTGTTAACATTCTGAACCTAAAAAAATTCGAATAAACCAAAAACATTATTTTTATATTACACCGATCAGACATAATATTAAGTCCACCTTCCTTATTACTGTGCAGGTCCCCCTTGTGCCACCGAAACACCGCTGAGTAGTTCATTGATAGTGTGCTGTGGTATCTGGCTCCAATGAAATATCAAAAGATATTTTAAGTCCTATCTTAAAAGTCCTTATATGTCTGTCTAGCCCATCCTATAGATGTGCAGTTGAATTCAGATCCTGGAAATTCACAATGCCTATATCTGTATCTGTATCTATTTAATAGTCCTAACATTCATATACATTATGTATTTCTATTCCAACATGGTCGAGTCCTAAGGCTGGATTAAATATCATCCCTACTACTACAATCCTGTAAACACTGAAAAACACTGGATGAAAACCTAAAGGTAGCAATGGCAGCACCATCAGTGTGGTCTGTGAATTACAGCTCTGGCAGTTCCTCAAACTTGTCTATATCGTGGGAGTTTATAACTGATGTCAACTGCAGATGGATGCAGTTCTGCTTTTTAAATCTTGCTATTATTTTTGTTCATTGAATAAAAACTCCAGAGTAGCTAGCAACCAACAAGAACACACAACGAGAACAAACAACCTGGAAGACTATAGCAACCGAAAGTGCCAAAGTCACAAATTATTAAATAATGCTTTCAATCATGATCCAAAAACAAAAGAAAGAAAAACAAAATCAAGACTATCTAAGATTTATGCACAAATAGATGTGCCAAAGAATGACCTCACAGAGTTTCTCCAAAGATATAAACTCTTAAGCCTTAAGAACAGTGATATTGCTGAAAATACATGAGAAAGCAATTAGAGCTGTGGTGTATAGTCATATTGACAGATAAAATCAAGATTAACGTGTATCGGAGTCATGCAAGGGAGAAAGTATATAGATAAATGGACCTGTTCAGGGTCCAAAGCGTAGGAACCACATCTGTAAAACATCACAGCATAGGCAACGATAGACGCTAGTGGAATTGTTCACTGGTCTTTATTAATGATATGACTGATGACAGCAGCTCGGGATGAACTCTAAAGTGTACAAAAGCATCCCAACCGATCAGATTCAGCTAAAAGTCCCAAAAGTCAGTCAACAGCACTTTACCTAGCAGCAGGATGAACACCCCAAAGACATTTTTAGAGCTAAAGTATGGAATATGCTTGACTGGCCAAGTCGTTCAGATGACCCGAATCCTGAGGCAATAATCTTACATTTCTCTTTAAGGAAATCTCTCAGAACTATAGAAAGTGAAAATGATTGCATGTCCTTTACAACCATATGTGGGGTTTTGCCAAACTGTTGCCTATTACACAATTATATATTATACTTTTGGATTCTGTTGCATTACAAGATACAGCTGTCGAAATGTTTCAGTATGACAACAGCGGCAGCCATGAAAACATGGTTTGCCAGAACTGATTTTCGGAAGAATTCAAGTGGCCTGCAGTCCTGACCTTGCTCCCACTGAACACCTTCATAATGAATAATGGGAACGCTGAGTGCAGCCCAGGCCTCCTGGAACAACATCAGTCCCTTACATCACTAATACACTTGCGGCTGCACAGTGGAAAGCAAAATCTAGTGGAAAGCCTTTTCAGAAATGTTCAGGTTATTATACCAGCAAAGGGAGACTCAATCTGTAATGAGATGTTCCAAAAGCACATATGTGCGAAATGAATGGGTGTCCACAAACTTTTGGTCATACAGTGTATATGAACTTCATATATGCAGACACAATTTTTATTAAAACTCACCAAAAAGTAATACATTTTCTAGTCTGGTCGTATGGACTAGAAACAACTCACCTCCACCACACATCTCAGAGCATTCAGTGAACCCATCATACTCCCAGTCATGTAGCTCCTCTTGCTCTGTGGCTGTGCTTCTAATTCTCTCGCTCTCCGGCTCAGTTCTCACTCCAGGACAGGGTGTGCGGTAACAGGGTTGCATCTCTGGGGGCTTCTGTCCCTCACACTCATCATCTGGAAGATCAGCAACTGTCTGCGAGAAGGACAGCAACACCTGACACTTCACTGTCCGCCTCTGTGTGCCAGCACCACAAGATCTACTGCAGGGCCCCCAAGCTCCCCGAATGAACCTGCAAAACAAATTGACACAAAAAACTAACTCTGATGTGAAATTCTAATGTGATTTGACACTAATAAAAAGCCTTTTTGACAATCTGGGTTCCTACTGGTACTAATTTCATTTTTCACACATTTTACTTATTTATAGCAAAGTTCATAAACTGCACTTTCTCACATCCAGCTGTTATTGCAATTCTTTAAGCAGCTGTTAGGCATTAAACCACAACACTCTTGAATAAACTGCTTTGATGCATGCTTCCTCATGGTTAAGAATCAAACAGGAAAGTGGAAATATTTTGAGATCAGTGTTTTTATAGCTTCTCTTGGAGCAAGTGTTTTCTGTTGTCAACCTGAGAGGTAGAATAGCTATTTATATTGGGGATAGATAAAAAACAAAACAAAACTGTGAACCACAAGTAAAATGAACCTAATTATCATTTACTTTTGTAAACTATAGTTAGTAGAGTTTAGTTATGTATCACCACACTAATTCCAAAAATCGAACTTTTATTATTATTATTATTATTATTATTATTATTATTGTTGTTGTTGTTTTTTAATGTACAAGGGTGAGACAAAAATTATCCCCATTCCAGGTACAGTATACTGTATAAAACTCCTGTTGGCCGCACTTACTCTTGGTCTTATCGGTGCTTTCCGTTTAAAGATACGTCTCGCCAGTCACTGCTGTGCAGGTATGAATGTGTTACATCAGTTCATTTGTTACTGTGGTGAGAGCAATAATGGATGCCCCACTTGTGATTTGCATGAGAGAGGAGCCTGCAGTGATTCATTTTATGGTCTGAGGGTGTTACCTGGTGCCAAACTAACTAACGTAAGAGTATAAACAGAAGTGTGTGGATATCTACAAACAAAATTTGGACCAATACTCTAAGGAAGGTGAAAGTTTCTTAAAGAGAATCATTACTGGTGATGAGATGTGGATTCATCACTATGAGAATGGCAGAGTGTGGAATGGAAAGAAAAAGTTACAAAAAAGTTCAAAAGTCAACCATCAGCTGGAAAATGCTGGAAGATGCTTACAGTCTTCTGGGATTCTCAAGGGCCAGTGTTGGAACATTAGCAGGAAAAAGATTCAATAATCAACAGTGCTCATTACAGTGAGACGCTTATTGAAAAACCAAAGCATAAATTTTCTTAATTGTCTTGCATGACAACACACGTCCGCACACTTCTGCCCACACTGTGGGCACTTTGCAAAAACTAGTCCTGGTGTTTCTCCATCGGACTTTCACCACAAGGACAAAGATTCACTTCTGATGAAGAAGTGAGGACAGTGGTGCATTCGTGGTTTGCAGCTCAGCCTAAAACATTTTTAATGAGGGAATGCTTGTTGACGGAGGGACAAAGCGTATTGAAAAGCAAGGAAATTATGTTAAAAAATCATGCATTTGTCTTTTCTAAAAGTTTAAATAAAGTTAAAACAAGGTTTAAAATAAATTTAATTCTACAGCCAAAGCATAAATGGATAATTTTTGCCTCACCCTCATATTTTATAATATGCATTTGAGGTGGTAAAATGTTGCTGTCCCGCTATAATTCACACTCTAAACTATTCAGGAGGAACAAATAATCTCCTTGGTTTCTTTCAAATGGAACTTTTTTTTTATTTTATAAAATTGGGATATTTATAAATGGTGATACTAACCGAATCACAGCTACAGATTAATCCAACTCTCAAACCTAGGATTCATGATAATATTGCATTGTCTGGTCCCTGGTGATTCCCTTTTCTACTAGATAGATAATGGTTAAAGATTTCGGTGGTACTTCAAACTGTAAATTTTTCATGAAATGAAGGAATAATGCCAGAGTGACTATTAATTAAGTTTAGAGCAGGCTCATACACTCTGTATTCCCGCCTTTGCTGTCACCATCCAACAGATCAGCTCTTAGGAATTTAAGATGATTCAGGAACACTAATGCCTTCTGAAGAGCGTTATATAAAATCATCTCGAGGTAGACTACATGCAAATAAACCACCCAAACTATCAGTGCTCAGGAAACCTGACATTTTGATTATCTTATAGAAGCCCAGACACCGTCGTAATTCAGATCTCTGCTGAAGATCCATCAAGTGCAATTTCCTTTTGAGTCAACAAAACTCTTTCATTAAAATCGCAAGCCAATCTTGGTTTCTACTCAGCAGACATTCATCCATCTGCATCCCAAATAAGTACCAAGTCATTGGTACAAAAATACTGTGCAAAGAAGACAAGAGTACTTTAACTGTCATCAGCTGTTTAAAGCATATGGTAATGCCTTGCCATCTGTAAGAAACGTGTGAGCCCGTGGACGTAATAGTCAAGATCTGTAGTTGTTCTCTATTCTCCTGCTTTTGCAGTCTTACCTCCTTGTAGCCAGTTATTGTGATCATGCCTCTGAGACTGTCATGCAGATTTTTTTTGCTGACTGAACTGTGAAACCACAGCATAAGCATGCTTCCTCTTTTTATGACCCAGTGCACTGAGAAACCAATAACTAGGTTCTGATGGTCCTCAACAAGCACCCTAGTGGCCTTTTTACAACATCCTGCAGGATGCATCCAAAATTTTGGTTAAAGCATCAACAATGAAACATTTACCCAGATTACATTTCTCCCAATACACACAGTCATTTTATCTGAGAGACTTTTTCTTCTGTCACTCTTATAGCAGCACTACGGCCTTTCTTACACTGATAGCGGTTGACAAATTGTCTATTGTCTATCATGGTCAAATTGTCAAACTTGGGCAATGTGTTTTAATCTTGATCTTTGCAAGTAATTGCTACAGTGGTTTAAAGTGTATTTGAAGAAAAAAAAATGGCAGGCTTAAGGCTTGGCAGCAGAGGTGCAATAAGTCTAACACAGGAATTTCCTTCTTGTTCCTTTCGCATCCGTACGCCTGCGCCCATATGGCAAGCAGATATTGTTGTTGGCTTCTGGGCGACAGCGTATTATATGCTGTTATTTATGTGCTTTGGGGGGGAAGACATGCCTCTTTCAAAGAGCAAAATCATATGCTTTTGCAATGGACGATTCTCTCACTCTGCATAACTCTCAAAAAACTCAGAGAGAAACAGGTCTGCAGTGTTAAAACATATAAAGCATCATCCAGCATAGATCAAAGCTGAGGTCTTTCAAAGGTGATTGTATGCACATTCCTTATACTTTTATAGATTTCCACAAAGCATGTAACCAAAGAATCATTGTACATACATGACTTAATATACTTATTGAGTTATAGTGATATAGAGTTGGAAGAGAGAATAGCGAAATGCATATGAAACAGAATCCAACCATTTCATCCATTCCAATGCTTCCCTTATGGCTAAAAGTATTTCTTTAGATCACAATGGTTACTGCATTGTTGAAATGAATTTTAAGGGCTATATAAATCAGGCTTTGCTTCAAAATTTCATGAAGTCATACAACAAAACGAGTCTCCAAGAGATTAAAGCGTATGTTCCAAATTCTACTTTTTTGTGGCTTTCACCTTAAGCAAAATGCATGACTAGCACCAGATGCTTGTTCATGCTACTTCAAATTTATCCCCACCAAATTCAGCTACTTCAAATTCATGTACTGTATGCTTAGGCCCCATATTTACCCCTTTAGCACCACAATTCAAAGTTAAAAATACAGCATTGTAAATCACTATAGGTTTGTGTAGTGCATCAGTAGACAGCGTTGTTCAGTCCTAGTCATCTGTATAAATCATCATTTACCCCAAAAAACTAATGGTTTCAACAGAACTTTAGCTCACAAATAGTTATGGTCTCCTGTTTTTCTTTCAGTTCACCCTATTTCTACCAGTCTCTTTATTTTAACACAAAGACCTGTCAGTTTCAGACTTAAGTTCCTCACTCTTGTAACAGCATACGTTTTCTTATGCTTTTATGCAAAGTGACTTACAATTGAGACGAGCAAATGAAATTTGCCAGACTTGGGATTTACACATCCGGATAAGAAATGAGATATGTGACTGTTAAACCACCAGTCAAATAGCTGGACCTCTAAGAGGTACTCTAAGAAGTAGCAGCCAGCCTCAAATCATGAGGTACTTAATTATTTACCTTTTATAACATCATAATTTTAAACGTTATGACAATTAATGGTAAATTATTACAGGTTTTATGCATTACAGTTGATCCACCACAGGATGTCGACCAGGTTGAAACAAATAATAAAATGTACAGTATATGGCATAGAAAGTAACAAATGTAAGTATGGACATTATAAGGAGTCCTCATGAGTCTAAGGGGTTAAAAAGAACAATGGAATAAAAGAGAATTTATGTACCTCTTTGAAAGCAACAAGCCAAATAAATGGTCTTACAGTGACTTTTCAAACAGTTTTTGAGCTAATCTACACACTTACGTTGGTTCCTCAGAAACGACTGTATCTTCCTCAAGTTCTATGGCTTGCTTGAACCAAGGTGGCTTTGCCTCAACTGGCAGTTTCTCTAAATGAAAGAAGAAAAGAAACCCAAATTATAAAAACTTAATACAAAATAATCTTTAAAACTCATTATTGCAATCAACTATTTCAGTCAGATCATACCACACACTAAATGCTGCTAATGTACAAATAAACAGGGAACTGTGTACCTGCAGGCTTGTAGCAAGGAACAGGAACCAGACAGTCTTCCTTTATGTGTGGCTTTGTGATGGGATTGCAGCCACCAGCATGTAGCCCTCTGTGATCAATGCACAGGACCACTCTATAACGTAGGCCTTGTCCACAGGTTACTGTGCACTGTGAATGACATATAGTTTTCATATATTTACACTATGTTTCAGTATAAACATTTAAACATTTTCATATACTCACATACACACATTTTATACACTCATCATGAACATGAATGCCATTGCAAGAATGTGCTTGCATTGTTTATTTTCTGAGATTTCTTTTTCTTTCTGTTTTAAGGGGGGGGGGGAGTGGGCAGAATAATTACAACATTACCAATATCCATTATCCATACTATTATGTTTTGATCTGTGTATGGAGCTCATTGTCCTATTGAAAGAATACATTTTGTCCAAGTTTTGATGTTTTCAAGTTTTAGCTGATGATTTATGTTCTTCAATATTCCATCCACTTTGTGCGATGCCCCAGTTCCACCAGCAGCAAAACAGCCCCAAATCAGAATGCATCCACCACCATGCTTAACAGTTGGTCAAGTGTTCTTGGGATTAAATGCCACACCTTTACTCCTTTAAACAAAGTTCCGGCTAAATCATTCCTCCAGAAGTTTTTTTCTGGTCAGCTGTAAACGTTAGTCGAGTTTAAAGGTGTGGATTTTGGGGTAGGGGCTTTTTTCTTGGTCGGCAGCCTTAAGTCCATGGTGATGTAAAACTTACTTATCTGTAGACAGTGACACAAATGATTGAGCAGTTAATAGCTATGTATGAGATTTGAGCCTTTGAGCCTTGATTGAGCAGTTAATAGCTATGTATGAGATTTGAGCCTTGGTAGCTCCTGGGTTGTTCCTGACTATCCGAACCAACTTCCTACCAGCTTGGGTTGTCGTACAATCCTTGGCAAAGTAGCTATACTTCATAATAATTTGCACTTACAATTGTTTAGACTGATCTTGGAATATCTTGTATAGGGGTGTGTAAATCTACCATTTTTATTCTAAGATCTGCACTGAGCTCCTTAGACATCCCCATAGTATTGTGTTGGTCAATACATTGAGTGCTGTCAAACAAGCCCTTTTTTTCTCTTGGCACAGAGAAGCTACCAGCTATAATCAATCATTATCACTAACAGGAAGTTGAAAGGGCTTGGCAAATTAAAATACATACTAATTTTGACCCTGTCTTGAAGTCAGAAAACCCAAAATAAATTTAAACATTGTGCTTCAAATTCATGTTTTTTTTCTTCTATTAAAGATATATGATGTACAACCATTCTGTCCAGAAAAGAGACCAGTTCAAAGGAATCACTGAAAGCCCAATATTGCCATGACATTCGTGTTGGTGATGAGTGTATGTAGATTTCCGACCACAACTGTATCCTGTATCATTATAAAAATAAATAAATCTGCAGGTGTAAGTGCTAGTCCAGCATTTTAAAATGGTTTGCCACTCAAGAAACATGAGTTATATACAGTACATTAAATAGGGATTTGTAACTTGTACAGTATACTTTATGGACTGACAGATCCATAAAGCACATGCCTTGCATTTCATATGCACAAAGTAGTAATTATTGTTTCTTTACTGACAACATGGAACTGGAACCATTCACCCTGAGTCCCGTGCCAAAAGAAAAGGAAGAAGCCTAAAAACTCTAGATACTTATAAAATGCTTATTAAAAGTGTCTTCAGCCAATACAAGCATTTAAAAGAGGTTTAGAAAGACGAATAGTTGTGGGGAAACAAAATCCCAGGTTTTCACATTTTTTTCAGAAGGGTTCATTAATTCTTGAGTATTCTGTTGTAAAAGGAAATTTACTCTATGAATAAAAAAAAAAGAAAAAAAAAGAAAAACAATCACGAGAGATACAAATGTGGTTCTGTGGCGAGTTTACTCAGCTCCTCATTTAAGTTTAAGATACTGAACCTAATCGTGTTTTTGTTCTCAGATGGAATTTCTGGCTTGTTTCGATACTAGATTCAAGGCTTGTAAAAATTTTTAAGAGTTGTAAAGTTTTCTGTGCTCAGCAACTTGCAGTGATGCAAAGCCCTCTAGCTTGATACGGTTAATAACACTGACCTGTAATGTTTCATATCAATGTCTTTTAGTGGGTGCTTCTAGCTTCCAAATCAGGGGTAGCTCAGTGGTTAAGGCATTGGACTATGGTTCGGAAGGTCCCAGGTTCAAATCTCATGACTACCAAGTTGTTGCTGTTGGTTCCTTGATCAAGGCCCTTTAACCCTCAACTGCTCAGATGTATAATGAGATAAAAATGCAAGTCACTCTGGATAAGTGCGTCTGCCAAATGGCTAAGTGTAAATGGAAAATCTACATAATCGCAGGGGGGTCGTTTTAAAAAGTCAAAAAACACATTTAAATGATCATTATATTTCTTTGATCGCCCTTTTGTAATTATCAAATTGTGCTGGACTGCAGTATGGGATCAGGAAAAACATATAGTTATAAATATAAAAATGTTAGTTGCAGGAACGTTAGGATATTTCAGCGTTACCATGAGGCCTGGCTATTATACATATTTAACAGTGAACAGCACAAAGCCCAGGGGCAAACCGAGGCGCTAAATTACTATTTCTGTTGAAGGGGAAAAAAGCCTGGAGTGGGGGATAACTCCTTTGGGTTACAAATTTCTTACACTGTATCTAAAATGCAGTAATCAGTACAGTTACTCATGTTTTTGGCTTATGAATTTGATGTTTAAAATAGTTCAGATGTACTTCTGTTAAGTGCCTTAAATAGCTAGGGATCAACCAGGAAATTGTTACTTAGCTCATTTCAAATTATACACCATTAAAAAACCCACAGTCCCCCCCTGAAAATCAGAATAGTCTATATTCACATGTCCTAAGGTATCCAAACTATCCTAAGGTAGGTTGGAGTAGTAAAATTTATAGTTGAGTCGAAATATTCACATGTATCAAGATTTGAATACAGAAATTGTCCTTGTCTGCATTCATATCACATATGTAAATATAGAATTATTTGTGCATGTGGGAAGAGTTAGTCAAATATTAAATGAATGAGAAATGGTTCAGTTATATGTGATTCTGGGATTAAAATTTACAGCATTCTTCTTGTGAGATATCAGCTCTAGTGAGTGTCACCATCAGATTGTTCAATATCTTTACAATAAGTCACTGAAATTTTTGTTTTAGACTGAAAAAACAATAGAAATAAAAATGTGAATTTTACACACATTAATGTGTCTTCATCAACCAATTAATTGTATCCCTGTAGTCCATGTAGTTTTTGCATGGAAGAGGCTGGATGAGATAACATCTATTTGAAGAGAAACCAATTATCCATTAGACCTAAACTTCTGAACTACATACTGTAAGCTTCACATGCATGCTTGATTGCTAAAGTGAATTAGCAAAAACACTATTAAATTTGACATATTTTAATTGTCACTTAGATGATAAAATATATCCCATGCACTCCATGACCTTGATTAACTTTTATTAGTTATTGCTTTCTGTTGTTGTGCTTCTACCTCATCATGTAGAAAATCTGATGTCACTTGCTATTTGTTAAGCTGCTGAATAAGGAGAGTATAAGCTATATTGGTAAATTATTAAAACAGAATAATAAAAAAACTTGTTCAAAAATGTTTGGCGGTTACATATTTGTGAATAGAACAGAATAAATGTTAATCACCGGTGACCATTCCTGTGCAATCCATGTTGGACAGTCAAACGTGTTGCATGGTTGTACGATGGATGTCTTGGATGCGTACAGGCACTTCCATTCATCTGTAGGAGTGATGTTTCCCTGCATGTCTTCTTCCACACATGAGACGGAACGACTTTGAACTCCCCCACCACAGGATGTAGAACAGGCAGTCCATGGGCTGCTCCCCCATCTCACATTAGAGATTTCAGAGTTGAACTTTCAAGTAGTTTTGCATTTCAGGTCAAAAACTTCTTATGTTAGTGATAAACACATCATATTTATCAAAATCACAGCAGAGTTTTAGGCATTAAATTAAGAGCAAGCAATACTGACATGCACAAGAACGCCTAAATTCCCCTAAGCAGTTCACTTCTGATTTGCTGAAAGGCCATACTACAGTCTTACTGGCTTAAAGCATCTGCACTGACTACTGCAAGAGGACTGAAAGCCTTCACTGTCTCAGCCTGGCTTTAGGCCCAGTAAGTGCTTCATTGAAATAGAATGTGAAACCTCTGGCACTCTGCTATTGTGGAAGAGAACTTGAAATGTTACTCGGCAAAGACGAGGTGGACTGGAAAGCTGGCCAGGACTGAGAGGTTTTGGGTAGGCCAAGGAAAAAGTGCAACATAAGGCTAGGAGGAAGTTGAATTACATACCGAGGCAGTGGGTGGTAGAGGTCATAGGGCATTATTTGCTTGTATCCATCACTAAAAATTGGACATAAAAAAAATGCAATGTTAAACACAAAGCTATGACATTTGGGTTAAATATAAGCCACAGATGTCATCCTTAATCAAGTGATAAAGAACAGGTACTTGACTGTGTCTTCAGCTTGTGTAGCAGTTTTAATCACCAACCTAGCAGGACAAGGGTCCATGTTGCACTCCTGGAGTCTGGGTTTGGGCTTGACATTCTCAGGGTAATAATGGCAATACTGGTCCACCACCACACGGTTACTGCGCAGGTCAAAGCATTCCGCTGAAGTCAGCTGATACCCTGGGTATGTTAAAAAGAGATGAATTTGCTGGCACTCATATAAACTAAAAAGGAACTATATATATGAATTCAAAGTTGTTTACCTCCACTACACGTTACAGAGCAAGGAAAGAAGTCGGTCTCTCTCCAGCGATGAATGATTGGCTGGTAGAAGATAAACTGTGCTGTACTGTCTGTACTGCTGGAATAACGAACCTGTATAAAAAGAATTTTAGCATGTGTCAGAATAATACATACCATTTCAACCCTCTCTGAGAGTATTATTTGTAAACCTCTCCAGGCACAATTATGTCGAAGTACAATCAAGTCGTCAGTTCTTGAGAAATAACAACTTCTATATTGACTATAACATTTCAGACCATTATTTAACCTTTTACAATTTTCAGGATGCAATTACTGACAAATGTCTTCAATTTGTGGTTAATAAAGTAGATAGGGTAACCCAGTTTCCCATAATGTGCAGTTATTCTAAATCATTTTAGCTGTAATGAGCTAAATAGCAATTATTTAACTGTGTAAACTGGCTAAAGGCTCTATATTTGTTTTTGCTTTGAAGAAGGCTCACTATTCTATCATAACTATGACTATTCTGGCAGAATCTATGGGATTCTCAAAGAGATTTTGGTTTCATGTAACTTGACTTTGGAAAAATAAAGACATCACTGAAGGCATGGGATGGTGGGATAAACATTCCATCCTATAAATAGTAGTATTTAGGATGTGTTAATCATGCTGTATGCAGCAATGTCAGCTATACAAACAACATATAGACCAGCATTACACATTACAGCATATACTTTATGGATATGTTAAAAATCTCCCTTTGAAACATTATTTTATGATCAGACAATACCAAGCTAGTATTATCTTAAGACTGGTTGTCATCAATCAAATGAGTGAGACAATCACAGTATCGCTGAGGGGGATTGACTAACGCTGCCGAAGACTGGGGCTCGGCACTTAGCCAGCAGAATCCCTGCTCTATACACACTCATGCAATTGAAGCACACTTTCCCTATATGGACAGCTCTAACGGTTGCGGTTACAAAGTATGTCTATGAGTCTCTGATAAAGACACCTGGCATTCATTTTGGTTAACAGTGTTCAGTACATATACCAAGTTGCAAGCGAACCGTGTACTAAATAGGTTCAGGCTAACCCCTCTCAGAGGATCTCATAAGCTTTGTCTTCACCTCTTTGCCACTTAGAAAAGCACAATAGTGCAAAGACTCAAATATCCAGAGAGTTCTCTCTTTTCTAGTTCAAGATCAAGCCTTGATCAAATAAACTTCCAAGACCTGTCACATTCTTTAGTGGTGACAAAAGTGTTTCATCGAATGGTAAGATATCACTCCCCATACATCCTTACTGAGTCAGGCCTGGAGCTGGGTAAAACACCCACCATCTCCAAAACTTCATCCCCTAATAAAGCCATCTATTGAAAACATACGCTGGCCAAACCTCCCACTCAAATACTTAAGCTTCCTCTCGGACGCCTTTTTAGTCCCAGATGGGTTGTGTCACAATGCATTTGAGAATTTTTGGACCTTAATCGTTTATTGGTTGAGAAGAAGGAAATTCAACCCATCAAAGAGATTTTAAAGTTATTCACAATAGGAGTTTGACCTGCTTGGTGCCAGAAACTGTACGCTAGAGACACTGGTGTACAGAGTTGCATCTTATGTCAATTATATTTACATGAAAAATACATTTTCAAAGATTTACAAAGTTCACATAAAATGATTTCCATGAAAGGGTAATGAAACAACGCATGCGAATATTGCGGAGTAGGTCAGAGGAACAGAATAATTCACACATTTATTTACAGTGGAATCACTGTCTGGCATGTTTTAATGACTTTTTATTCCACTTTCTCAGCTTTCCCAAAAATTGTGATATGAGCTGGCCATCTTCCTGGTATCAAATTAGAAAATTAGGCATTTACTGCTTCTCAGATTTCTGTCTCCGACATTCCTATTTATTGTGTTATTTTGGATGATTTTTTGAAGGAAGAGAGTTGTTTTTACTGGCACTTCTAACTGTTGGCTGCTTCATTTCAAATTGGCTATTCCATTAAGTGTATGACAGCCAGCACATTAATCTAGGGAGCTACTTAACAAACCGGGTAAAAGCAGAGGCGTAATAATTGGTGGGTGGATGTCGGCCAGGAATTTAATTCATTTTTGGAGGGAGTTAGGGTTGAGTTCACCAGAGGACTTCATTGTGATAAGGGAAACTCATAATTATCCATGGTACTGTATCCCTCCTTCCTCATTATATACCTTATATAGCATGCACCTCGGTCAGACACAGTTATTTGTAAAACTGCTTATTTTTAAAAGACTGATCATTTAACTACTGAGTCCAGGAATGAGGAAATTCATCATGAACCTCATTTAGGTTAACTAGATGCTCTTTGGTCAAATCATTCTCTTACACTTCAACAGTAGCTTCAAGGATGCAATAGTAATTTAAAACACTGATTGTCTTACTTTGACTGTGAAGTCAGCCTCTAGTGGTCCAATGATTCTAAGGATCTCCTTGTCAGTAAGCTTCTGGAAGTCAATGATTGTGTTCTGTAAGATGTATTGCTTGGTTCCCTCCAGAGAAAGTTCTCCTTTGATCCCCTGCAAGGTCTTACTCTCCAGATCTAGGAACAAATATAACAATCTACTAGGGTTGCACCATTGTGGTCAAGATGAATATCACGGTTATTTAGATCAACATTGAGATTATGATATTTTATCATGAAAATTTTGCTTTTAGTGACAAACTGCCTTCACATCTATGTTGTGTTACATTCCTGCTACAGATGTTTGTACCAAAATAAAATAATGATCCTAGAATAATACCAAAATCAGCGAGCACGAATTTGTAACACCTAAGAGGACATAACAACAACAACAATAATAATACATTTATTAATAACAACAACACATCTATCCATTACAGAATAGGGGTATGAGAGCCAAAACCCTTTGGAACAGAACTATTTTTTCCCAGCACACATTTTCAATATCGGTCGCTGTTCATTTAATTGTGGGAAGCCAAAATTGTGATTGAGATTAAAATTTAATTAATTGCGTAGCCCATAATCAACTAATAGCTTTTATATTTAAAATGTTTGGCTTATGCAAAGCCCATACAACTGTAGCCATATGTGCCACATGGGATTAATATAAATTTTTGTACATGGAAAACATGAGAAAAATAGAATGTACAGTTTATATTTTATTCCTTTGTACCTTATCTACATTCTATAGATTAATGCATCTTGGTTAGAATGATGTAGAGTTTGTTGCCAGGCTTGTGTTTTTTCCTTACAAACTGCCAACACAGACTTCATTTTATTCTTGTTAATATATTTTATTTTCTGAAAAAATGTGCAAAAATACAAGACCTCTTAGTGACCTCAGTGAAAGAACTATTTAGGGAAACTATGTGCTTTACTAGCCTGCTGCTTTTTTATACAAATCAATGACATCACCGACATCACTGACGGTTTATACAAAGCTGACACATACATCAATTCCCTTATATCTAACATATAAATTCAACATATTAAAACTATAAAGTTTTTTTATTTTTTTGACACTGCCAAAATTCCAAACGTTATAGAAGCCACAAGGCAACCACAAGAAATAATGAAAACAGTTTAAGTTCACGCTATTACTATATATGACACTTGTTCTGTTCTGTACTTGTTCTGTCTTCTTTTTATTAAAATCAATTAGTGATCCAATTACATATCTGTAGTAATAACACCATAATAACATATTATTTGTCCTGACATAGAATTTATTGTAATAAGAATTTTATTTAACTTCATCCCGGTGACTGAACTTGTATTTCTTTTGTAGGTTAGCCCGTACACTTCTAAAGCTTTCAAACCTCAATCTGCATCTCATTCAAAGTGCTTTTAGCACATGCTTTCAAGTGCTTAGTGCTATCAATGTCAATTTCAGATGAATTGCAAAGGCGTTTTGGACCACAATAAAGTTGCGCCTTGTCATGTAGAATAAGAACACCGATGAACGTCTACCTTACATTAGTTGTTTGGCACACAGGTTAAAAAAGACAACAAATTCTTGTAGTGATTTTTGTACAGTATTCAGTTGTGCTTGGCTCTATTGACATGGTGTGGGCTTTCCAGGCAATGGCAGATTTCTTGAAGTGAATTGCCTTGCTCCCTTCACAACATGGCCTAAAGTCAACCTTCGATTTATGGGGTCTTGTCTTAATCCAGTGTGGACATTTACAAAATACCAAAGTGGGAACAAAAAACCCTCCAAGAGCGTAAGTAATTGCCAACAGGCAGCTGGTTACTATTTAGTTGCCCACAGTAAGAAAGTTGCCAAAAATTTGATCATGAGAAAAACAGCTATGCTGCATCTTCAGAAAGAAGCTCTTCGCTGGCTGTGATGAGAATAATGAAAAGATGGAAGACATTTGTTTTAAATTTTATGCCATATTATGCGGATGGTTGCCAACATCTTGACATCATTGATACAATCCTTGAACATCTTTAAATGCGACTGAAATGCAATGTAAAATAATCCCTCTCTCTAAATTGGTGTCATCTTTCAGGGATGAATTACTTGGACTAATGATGAACAACAGTGCAAATTTATCATTAATGGTCATCAAGAGTATAAACCTTCTAATAAAAAAAAAAAATCTCCTCCTTGCAACATACAGGAAGTATCAAGGCGATCATCAATCGGCCTTGTAACAGTCTGGCAGCATGAGCTAATGAATAAAGCATGCATCAGCCTTTAAACAACCAACAGTTTAATAAAATTAGTTTTCTTGGGAGCAGTCAGTGAGACCTGATCATTCAGAGATTCTAGCTGTTCTCCCCCGCCCCCCCTCTATTCACAGCCAGAAAGTCCACCATGAAATAATACTCTCTTACTTAAACTGCATTTAGACATATAGGATATAGTTATTTAAAAATAAACAGGATAAATCCACTGTTTATCTTCTCAGTTCTGAATGGAAGCCCCTGGACCTACCAAGACTTACACAAGTGATCCTGGCCTTTCAGAACGAGGCGCACATGACGACTTCCATAAGGAATAACAATCACAGTGTCCTCAGCTGTGGAAAGGGGGGGAAAATAGGAAGGAATGATTAAAGGAAATACAAAGCTTTTCATTGCAGTCAGATGTGATCATTAAAGTGATCTAAGCTGTGCAGGAACACTTGAGTAAAACCAAGAACAATAGCAAACAAAACCAACACTATGTGCGATGACTGGAATATATAACACTTGAGTGTGATGCCGCTTGCTGTTTAATAGGGTTGGCTTGGCTTAAGTCTTTGTCCCATTTTTTTTTAAATAATCAACCTTTTTTTTTTTTTTTTAAATAAAAAAAATATAGATGTCTCTGGCTGCGGCTTGACATCCAACCCACTTCCCATTTCTTACTCACAATGATGCAGTACAAATGAAGCTGTGTAGGAACTGCATCAAGTGGAACAAAGCGTGGACCTTATTTATATCAGGGTTTAACCAGGAACATTGCTGAGTTAAAAACCTCTTTGATAAAGCAGTATAGAATACATCTGCTTTGAGACAGCAGCTGTGCGGTGCAGGTGCACCAGGTTTTAAATTAATCACAGGTGCAAGTTACAGGGGGAAAAAAACACCCACTGACATTCTTAAATAGCATGTACAACCAAAACTATTATTTCAACAGCTTGTCAAGCCTTGCAAAATATGCAATGGGGAACATCTAATTATTTATACAGTTCTCTGCAAATCTTAGTTACATATACAGACATTCTGCAAAGCAATAAGTATTAAAAAAAATAATAATGATGAATACTGCCATGTTTAGGGGTTTGAGTGCCTGTTGTTTGTATGTATACTTTTAGTTTGGTGGGTTTTTTCAGTATACTCTGGTTTACTCCCACTGTTTACTCCCAAAGACATGTTGTAGGCTGACTGGTTTTTCCAGTGTATGATTGGGTGTATGAGCGTGTGTATGAGTTTGAGTGTGTGCTTGTTCCTTGCAATGGGTTGGCAACCCATCCAAGGAGTCCTTGAGCTCCCTGGGATGGTCTCCGTGGCCCCAGTTGCGCAGAATGGAATAAATAATTACATTTATTAATAAAGATTTTGGTATAAAGTTGACAAATCAGGCTAAAATCACTATATTGTTTCTCGTTCTCCTGCTAGTAGCTTGTATGCAGATAAGGGTCATCCAAAATTCTGATGCAATCCAGAATTTAATTTTTATGCAGTTTAAATATGTTAGAATGACTGACATCTTTCTATAGCAGTCAACCATCATATATACAAAATCTCTGTTTCTTTATTCAAATATAAAATATCGTCATTGTCTATACCGCTTTATCCTGTATTCAGGGTCGCGGGGACCTGGAGCCTATCCCAGGAGGCTTAGGGCACGAGGCGGGGTACACCCTGGACAGGGTGCCAATCCATCGCAGGGCACACACACATACACACACTCACACACCCATTCACACACTACGGGCAATTTGGGAACGCCAATTTACTTAACCTGCATATCTTTGGACTGTGGGAGGAAACCGGAGTACCTGGAGAAAACCCACCAAGCACGGGGAGAACATGCAAACTCCATGCACGCAGAGATGGGATTCGAGCCGGGCCGGGAATCGAACCCAGACCCTGGAGGTGCAAAGTGACAGTGCTAACAATTTAAAATATATAAAAGAAAAAATTCTTAAATAAGATAAAAAAAACTTGTCAAATGTCTGTTGTATGGTAAGGTAGGTAAAAACAAAACTGCAACGTCTTTAACCTGTGCGTGTTTAATTACTATATGAGCAATTACTGTGGAGTGTGATATCACAAATTCACTGCTGAACCCTCAAAACAGTCATACAATTCTCTCTGTGTCATCTGGTTCCAAAGAGATAAAGAGAAAAACATCCTCCTTACTTTTCCCACTGGCATGTTGGGATTTGTATTGTCCTCTCACAAGTCTGCAAGAGGATCCATCTCCATTGCAAACTCCACAATTATCTTCTTTAGCAGTGCTGCCTAGCTCATAATCACAGCCAACAATCTGCCAACAGGAAAAGAACAAAACATTACATTTCAGAATAAAACATATTTCCAATCAACAAAATGTGATCTAAATGGACATATGTGCCTTCAGTCTGTGTTTGGATCTTAAGCGTGTGAAATACTAGTCGTCACAGCATTCTTCACGCTTCATTATGCAGGTTGAAAAGTGAGCCGCGGTGAGGTTAATCTGAATTGTGCTATTACTGATTTAGACATGTAACATTGCAAATATGCATTCAAGCGTGACCAGAACTGTCTTTGAAGATCAAAACCAACATAAAACATCACTGTGTTTGTAGTTGTATTGGCATACAGCATACAAGCCATACTGTATAGTGACAATGCTTAAGGCACTGCTAAAGAGTCTCAAGATTACTAGAGTTGTTTTCAAACATAGTGCAAACCTGACAGGCTCCACTGATGCACATATCCAAAGATTCAGTATAGCAGCGAGTTCCATCCAACACCTTCGGTGCCAGCTCAACCACTAGGTCGGTGCCTTTAGCCTTGCATTTGAGGGCACATGGGTTTTCGGGGTCGTTGTCCACTGGCAGCCAGTCGTGGTAGCGACCCTGGTAGCGCACATCAGCGTGAGCCGAACACTGCTGAGCACGGAAATCTCCGGAATCTGGTGGACAGTCCTGAGGCAGGAGACATCACCGTAAGAGTAAAAAGACACATAATACTTAAAAAAAAAAAAAAATACAACAGTACGCTTTATATTTTAACTTGTAAATACACCTGTTCAAACCGTTTTACTCACCACATTACTGCACGTGCGGTATTTGATATTCTGCCCCTCACAGGTCCTATAAACGCAAGAAGACAACCAATTTCAGATGTGTATTCCCTTAACAAAAGCAACTATTGATCAAAGTCTGTCCAGATTCTCTCCATCTCTTTCGGTTACACCTCAGACAGCATATCATTAGTAGGATTCAACAAGTCAAATACGCTCTATTAGGAGTGATCCCCTTAACATTTTCCATCCAATTTTAGCTTAATGTACTTTCAAGCTGGAGTTCACCTCATGCTTAGAGGCTTAGGGGTGACAAGTGATCAATGAAGAGCGCAGGATTATTCCAATGGATATACTCGACTTCAGTGACATACGTGAAATTCCAGTGTCACAAGATCCTAGCAGATCTGGAGCTGTGATTAGAGGCTACATGTCAATATTATGATTCATGGACAAAGGATTAATGCTCTTATACTATTACGTCCGAGAAGACCATAGATGAGACTGTGGAGTCAAAAGCAAAATCCTTTGAGCTCGGGAAAAGCATTAGGCCAGACTGGCGCCTACGCCAAGTCAAACAATGCATCATGGGCCCCAGACCAACTTTGATGCAAGATGAGTGACAGACAGTCAAGATATAGACTCTCTTGTGAAAAGAATACAAAGGTGATTCATTCCATGTCTGCCTTAGGGAAGCAAAAGAGACTCTGTAGACACTGAGTGTGAGCATCATGACTTTAAATGAGACAAGGGTACAGTATGTGAACAATACATTATGTCGTCACTCATATGGGAATGAAGATGAAGTTTGATTCCGAGCTTCTCTGGCAGACACAAAGCACACGAAATGTTACCACAACCCCACTTCTTCCGCTACATCCATTAAAAGAGCACTTCTGAACTCGAGTGCATGGAGTCTTTCCCTGACCATTGGAAAACTGGAACTCCAATACTACAAATATGTTACAAAAGTAAGCACACAAAACCCAACACTGCGTAAAAGTTGGACATATACAATCATTAATTAATATGCAGACATACAAAATATCCATATACTGAACCCGTCAGCAATAACAGGACAACACAAAACATTAAGTCTGATATAGTGTTGATCCCACTTCTCTGGGCAGCTCTGGCCCCTTGGGGTATGATTCCAAATGATCATTGGGGTGTGCTGTGGTGTCTGGCAGGAAGACATTGGCAGCATATCCATTGGTTGCTGTGGGTTATGAGGTTGGGCCTCCATGGATCAGGACTTGTTTGTCCGCAGCATCTCATGGGTGCTTAATCAGTTTGGGATCTGTGACTTGTGGAGCACTGGGTATTCCAGTGCCTTTCTACTGTTGCCAACATTGTTTTTTTATTTGGTGTTTTGTGCTGCATTGGCTTTTCTGTGGGATCGGCCCGGATGAGCTGGCCTACCAATTTACTGGTATATAATTCATAATCAACTTTAATAGGTTAATGTTTCATGGTGTTAATGTTATGGCTGATCACATGTGTCAAGCCCTTTAAAATAATATGCAACACAATAACACTGAACAAACCAAACTGAAAAAAGCAGCAGTTAGGATGAAACAAAACAAAGAAAACCCAAAGAATAATCAACCTACGGCATTAAAAACATAAAAATAAAAACAAAAAGTGGCAAAGAGTCCAAACTTTTAAAAATCACAATACTTAGTAGTGTGTGTGTCCTCCCTGTACACTAACACAAGCTGTATGCCTTGTGCAAACGCTCTGAAACAGTCACAAAGGTGTGGCCAGTTTTGGACAGGAGTGGTCCCATTTGGCCTGCGGGACCTTGAACGATCATTCACAGGTCTTTACAACCATACAAGGTTTGAAACTGCTGGCTGTAAGCACCCAAGGCGTGAGACTAGCTCAGACCAGCCTCTAATATCTCAATTGCCCTTAAATGCTATGAACATGTAAGGCGGGGTATCAAAGATTTTTTTTTTCGTAATCTTTCACAGAAGCCTTTTGAGAGTCCAAATGCAGCATTTGTTCAATTTGTTTTAATCAGCACAATTTAAGGGTTTGGTTTATTTTGGCACTTGAGGCACCTGAAGAAATCAAGCATGACATGTTAAGCAAACCACAACAACACTGTTTATCAATGAGGTGAATTTGCACAGTATTACGAAACTATGAAATTATTTAGTGTCATAAAGATTTTTATTATTTTCTTTTTTTTAAATTATTTTATTAGGTATGCACTAAGTAGAGATGGGAGAAAATTTATTCGGTTACATATCATGATTCTGATATCGCCAAAATGACTCCAAAAATTGTTTTTAATTTTATTTTAATTTAGATATATTTTCAATTGAGGTGAGGTGGCACAGTGGTGTAGTGGTTAGGACTGTCGCCTTGCACCTTCTGGGTCTGGGTTTAATTCCCGGTCAGGCTTAATTCCCGTCTCTGTGATGTGCATGGAGTTTGCATGCTCTCCCCGTCCTTGGTGGGTTTTCTCCCATAGTCCAAAGACATGCAGATTAGACAAACTGGCTTTCCAAATTGCTCATAGTGAGTCTGTGCCCTGCAATGGATTGGCACCCCTTCCAGTATAGGCTCTAGGCCCCCGCGATCCCGAATACAGGATGAAGCAGTATAGACTATGAGTGAGTGAGTGCATTTGAGGTGATGCAATATTGCTGTTCCTCTATAATCCTACAGTTGGCATGGTCTAGTGTTAGTAGCAAATTATTTGCTAAATTTGGTTGAAATTGTAATAAATTTGAAAAAAAAAAAAAAATATATATATATATATATATATATATATATATATATATATTGCATAGAGATATTTATAGTATCGTGATACTTACAGAATCGCAATACTAATCGAATCTGCATATAGGTATCGTGATAATATTGTATCGGGTGGTCTGTGATGAGTCCCATTCCTAATGGTAAGTATGGTAATTAAAAGTCTACAATTGTCATGAAATCCACTGGAAATTTGGAACAAATGATTTATGTTTGCTGAATGAGCTAACAAATTCTCACAACTGAAAATTGAACTAATGTTTTAATAGCATTGCTGCTGCAACAGGAATGACAAAATGTCTGCAGATGTCTGCGATTACAGCACATGCAGCCCAGCTCAACTTGAAATCTATAAATATAATGTGTCTTCACATCATAACATTGTATTATTATTATAATTATTACAACATACAACACCTAATGTGATGTTTCCATATTCAAGAAACTCGTAAATACATCATTACCATTTGTTTATACAGTAGGGACCGTCAATAAAATTTTAGTTGCTTTAGACTCACACTGCATTTCAAACAAATTTCATAGTGAGACTGCTTGTTATGTAAGTATGTTTCTTGTTATGTATAAAGAACACACACATCGTGGCGTGACATTACACTCTACTGAGCTGGCCAATGGCTAATTGAAATCATATGACCATAATGTCAATTTTCTGATTACTCAACCACAGTCCTGGCTGAAACACCAGTGAATTGTACTAGTTACCATAATTTTAGTGTTAATTAAGGTTTCACCACATACTGTAAGGGCTTAATGTATTTACATTCAACTACTACTTATTATTATTATTTTAAGGATTACAAACATAAATCTGTACTGGAAAGTCTATGCTGATTATATAAACTTACTAACAGTCCAAGACTGGACTTTGGAGATTTGTCAAGGATTTGAGGCAAAACCAAAATGTCCTCTTCCAACATGCAACCACAATGCAGGCCTATTATTTTTTTCTATATAACACATCGGATCTGTCAGGGTTTTTTCTTTTTTCTTACTAATTTCTTCCTCATTTGCTCATATTGTGCTGTTTTTGATATATCTAAACTCAATTATTATATTGGTTCGCTGCCACTTTTTCCAAAAAAGTGAATTATTATTAAATCTCAGTGGCGGAATGGTGGCGTAGGTACCCTGTGGCCTTGCAGCTCGGGGGTCGAAGGTTCAAGGTTTCAGGTCAATGTGGATGGAGTTTGCATGTTATTCCTGTGCTTGATGGGTTTTCTTTGGGTATTCTGGTTTCCTCCCACAGTCCAAAGACATGCAGATTTAGGTTAATTGGGGTTACTAATTTACTAGTTAACTAAACTCTTCTTATTAATTACAACTGGAATTTTGTACTTGGAGATAAATAGAAGAAAGGTTTGCTGTAAATTGGTCAGAATTCACTCTTTCAATATTATCTATGAATTGCATACATTGGCAGACCAGAAACCAGTCTCAGTCTGTATGTCTGTCTGTATGTCTGTCTAGTTGATTTTGTCACAGCATCACGAAAACTGTCTGGACAGAATTCGTCCATATCTCACTAAGGTGTTTATTCAGCCACTTGTTATTTCAATTATTATTATATTCATTCTCTGCAGCTGATCCAGAATGCGGCTGCACAGCTTGTTTTCCACCTTCCTAAATTCTCCCACACCACCTCACTTCTCCGCTCTCTCCACTTGCTTCCTGTAGCTGCCTACAACAAATTCAAAACACTGATGTTTGCCTCCAAAGCTAAAAACGGCTAGCACCCACTTACCTCAAAGCACTTATCACACCCAGCATTGCACCAGATGCCCTCCAAACCCCTAGCACGGTCCCAACCAGTGTTCGAGGAAGACATGCATCTAGACTGTTTTCTGGCCTGGCTCTTACTGTAGGTGATGGAATAAACTATCTCTAGATGTTCGAACAGCCGAATCACTGTCAATGTTTACGAGAAAACTAAAGACATATCTGTTTCCTAGCTATTCGGGTGAACTAACCACCGCCCGACCCTCCCACCCCAACCATCACACACTATACACAATTAAAAAATTCCCAACAGTGTTTGACTGATGGTACTTCTAGTTAGTAACTAAGTAACCCAGTATACAGATCTATCCAATGATGGAAACTTCAAAGCATTTTGTGAATCATTCTGGATAAAAGCATCTGCCAAATGTATAAATGTAAATGCAAATATAAATGGTGGAGAAAGCTGTTTTGAAACAGCTGTAATAATGATATGAGTGGAGGTTGTATGTGCATGTGTGTGTGGGTGAGCTGATGAGAGTGTTGGAACTGTGGCTTGATTGTGGTTATAAGTATTGACATTTGACAGACTTTGAAGCACATCTATGTGTGTACTGGCATGAGATGTGTGTTTATGTGAGAGAGTACGTGCTTGTGTATAACCTACATGTTGTCTTTTGGGGAACATGGGTGAGGTGTTGCAAGACTATTTACAATTTTCTCTCAGTAGCACATAAAGATCTTGTGTGGTTCCTTTAACGGGACTTTGATCTGCAACCAACGGCAGGGTAACTGAAGCCTATTCCCACGCGATGACTGCCTGCTGTACCCAAATTCCGAACTCCTCCCTCCAATAAGGCACGGAGGTTCACACAAACACCCCCTGGCTCTCCAAATCCCCACCGCAGCTCCTCATAAAGAGCAGAACCTCAAACAACTCTTAACACAAAATCACAGGGGTCAATTTTATTGCCATTTCAATTTGAGGTTTGCTCAACCGAGTAGCTCTCACTCATACAGCGAGGCTTTAATGAAAAGTGCTCTGTATAATCAAACCGCAAGGAGAAATGCTGCTGGAGTGAGTTGGACAAGGTTTGCCGTGGCAAGTCGAGCCATTTTCAGTTTGTAAAGAAGCAATATAAAGATTAGCAGAACCAAACAATGTAAAGTCCAATAACATTATTATGATCCCTGTGCAGGTCATATAGTGAAACCAGGAAGGAAAATACGATTCAAAATATGAGCTTGAAGTAATATAACATCCTATTTTATTTTATTATGGTTGGCAACAATACACTGGCCCCATAGGTGTGATGTATCCTGCTTAACTATCCTTGTCACCTTGGCCGGTATCAAGACAAAAGGGTAACACAGACTTGACCTCCTTGTTTAAGGGTTTATGAGTATTTCTTTTGGGGAGCTCAACTTTATGCAGATCACAAAGCATGAAATCCATGAGCTCATTGCACAAATATTCCTCAGCCAATAAAAGTGACATTTGTATAGAAAGCAGCCTCGTGTGCCATATCGTTCTTTCTACAACTCACTTACTGAACGGGTGCACACCCCCTTTCTCCTTTCTTAATTGAATTTCTTGAATCGCCACTATAAGAGGTGGGTTGTGATTTGCTGGATGTACTTTATGCGCTGTCGATAATCAAGTTTGCTTGTTTCACCAGCTATGAACTACAGACAGTGCCTGGAACCCATACGCCTGAAAAAATACAAGCAACAGCATGCATTTCCTGACCCACAGGGAGGGTTTTAAAGTCAAATAAAGTGTATTTTGAGCACTTCTATTACAGCCCATGGGAGAAGTATTCATGCCGAGATTTACTTGCATCATTAGAAGCATGTCCATGTCAATTAAGGCCATATTAAACCATGCACTGAGTAAGACTTACTTCCATCCATGAAGGCTATTAATGAGATTCAGTTGAGCGCACTTACTGTATAATTGAAGGATTACACCTGACTCCTTTAAGTGCATTCTACAAATTATCCATGGACATTTACATTATGGTGTCGTTTTCAAGGGACATCAGGGTCTTGGTACAAGTCAAGCTTCAAAAGGATTATTTTACTATGCACTGAGCATAGTTTATTTTGACTGGATGACTATGCACTAGTACAGTTGCACTACAAACGATGCCTTACCAAGCGATCATGTCTACAATATAAACTATTTGTTTAATATTTTAGCATCATGAAAAAAAAAATTTTTTTGAGTGAGCTCAGTAAAACAGTGGCTTACTTAGAACTGAGACAACGTCTGAGAGAATAGGAAGCTCCTCCACCACAAGTGCGTGAACATTCGCTCCAAGTGCCCCAGGCATCCCATAGAGTGTCTCTGTCCTCCTCTGATCTCGCTGTCCGTGAGTTCTACAAGAGTGGGAGAAGAACAGAGAGAGAAGGACAGAGAGATTAATACATAAATAAAGTTAATACATTATTCATACTGTACTTTATATTGAACATAATCAAGAGATTTGATTATTTCAGTCACCACACTATATTCATGCACTTCGTTCAACGTTCACACACATTCCTACCCTAATTCTTTGGAAACTGAATGTAGCCACAATACCCACTCCTTTCCAGTGAAGCTTAGCAAATTTCAACATTCACCCTTTCAACACTTTTGAGTCACTCCTTCATTGGCAATATAAATTCAAAGTGATGACAGATGATACACTATGACTATATCTAGCTGGTCCACAATAGAGTCCTTTACAATACAAGCCATCACTATCAGATCTACAGTACGCCATGACTGCATGGGGCATGGGCATGTGAGACACCAATATAAGGTCAAGTGCTTAAACTAGCTCCAATTAAACTGCTTTAAAGTAGTGGCGTAGTTAATTACAGGCACTCAGAGAGACATTCTTCATTCATTCTCATTAGCTCACTGCTTCTCTGAGCACATTTTACAGCACTCTATTAAATGCGGATGTTTTAGTAGTGGTGGCATGTCCATATGGGTAGGTGGGGGTATATATTTTTTATTCACAACGAGTTTCTAAGAGTTACCAAAGATATTTTTTTAAAACGCTATTTGACAGACAAGCCTGTGTTTCATTGATTTAGTTGTACTTCTAGATGTTGCACAGTCATGGAGCAGCATGTTGAGCAACGTATTTCACTCCATAGAGTTATTATAGCTTTGGGAAATACAAAAATGCTAACCGGGCCATTGGGTCAGGAATCATGCTGCCCCATGAGTGATTTTGTTGACTTTTGTTTATGCTTGGAGCAGGAGGAGAAAACAGGACAGTTAATACTTACTGTTAATACCTACTTCTGTGTTTGCCACACACGCTGTCACAATGTCAATAAAAATCACACCATGTAAAAAAAAAAAGACTTGAACAGAAGTTCAAACAAAGTTTTTAATACGTAGTTTTATTTTTACTTTTTTAGCACATAGTTACGTTTTTTTAAAATGAGTCAATTAAAAAAAGAAAAAAAAAAACAATGAGGTGGCCGTTTTAGGTCAGCAATGTTTATTTTGAAGTAATTGTTAAACTACCTGTCTGTTCTGTGAGCTGGTTTTTAGACCAGATTAAATCTACAGTATCTCTTCTATCCTTGAAAATTGGTATACACAGTTTGTTTAGGATAATTCAACTGCCTATTATGGGATTACTCTAGCAAGATCAACAATAAAATCAGTATTTTGTATAACTATAACTATACACAGATCAGCCACAACATTGAAACATAAACATTAAAACCACCTAGGTTTGGGGTTCCCCTTGTCCTCCCAGGGCAGCTCTGGCCCATTGTGGGTGGCTCTGCAGGGTCTCTGGGGTGTGTTGTGGTGTCTGACACCAGGACATTGGCAGCGGATCCTTTGGGTACGGTGGGCTGTGGGGTGGGGCCTCCTTGGATCAGACTGGATTGTCTGATGCTCATTTGGATTGGAATCTGAGGATTTTGGAGGGTTGGTATTTGGTTCCCAAGGGCATGGGTAAGCCTTGGGTGCCCATGATCCTATCACCATTTTACTGGTGTATAGTTTGTGATCAATGCTATTCAGTTCACCTGCCGCTGGTGGTTATGATCAGCTGATCAGTGCATATCACTACTGTATATCTTGCATAGTCAAGCTGTGTTCATGGCTAAGTTTGCATTTAATGTTACACTGATCTTTTTAAATCTATGGTCAGCAGGCACTTCTAAGTTGGATGCCGGTGAATTACATTTTATTGTCATTGGTGATAACAGCCGTTTCCAGAAAGCTAAAGCATATCAGCACCATAACCCATGAGCATTAGACAGAAAAAAAGTGCTACCATGACAGGTGGGGAAAATGCAAGCCAGTAAAAATAGACAGGTGTCTATCTAAGACTGAGTCCATCCATCCAGCCCTCTAAAAACATCTGGTCCAACTAGGGACCGTAGTGGCCAATTGTGACCATTTTATTTATTCCAATTTGTATGGCTAAATAGCCTAATCTGCATGCTTTTGTACTGTGAGAGGAGCCTGGAAAACACACCAAGCATGGGGAGAACATTGCAAACTCCATTCACACAGACCCAACGCAGAAATGGAACCCAGGACCTGGAGGTGCAAGGCGAGTGTGCTAATCACTAAGCCACTGTGTCACTCTAAGAGTGAGTTGAAGACGATAATGTCTAGTAGGAAATAGACAAAACTCTCATGTTACCTTCAGCTTATTTCTGTCAGGTGTCAGAGTCATCCTCTCCAGTGTGAAACACTACGCCATTCTTAACAAGCTCAAGCCTATTTTTCCCTCTCATGATAATTGTGGAGAGAGGAGAATTTCACTCAGAGGATATATGAGATAGGATTTTGGTTCCAAGATCAATATTATGAGAACTTGAATTCAGCACTTGCAAGGACAATGTGCGTCTCAGGCATGCCGTGACAGCCAGTGGAGCAGCGGCTCCATAACTGGTCCAATGCCAAAGATCACAGATCAAAAACTAATGCTATTTTCACATAGGACTCATCACCCATAGAATATTTCACCTCATTCGGTCAGTTATGCAACAAACAAAACAAATACAACTCAAATGGGACTCATCCACATTTATTAACGCATAAGATAAAAATAATCAAACGTACACCAAAAGATGCATGTAGAGACGTGTGGTGTGTTTAGAAAATTGCTAGTCTCTATGGTCACAGTAGACAGCCAGGCTAAACCAAGATTCAGAGGGAACAAAGAAATGTCTCAACCTCTGATTGATCTGAGGTTGCACTACTTATATGTGTGCTCTGGAGTGTGGAAATGTCCCCAGTGAACCCATTGTTACTCACGAGTTCTCACAAGAATAATGGACATTTTAGCATTAGACAACATCACAAATAGGGGCCATTTAAGTGCACAAAAGAGCAACGGGAATGCATTTAAGCCAGCTCCCTTTGCAGTATTAACCCATAATAGCAGTCTAAGTGCTGGTGTCCAGACTGGGACCATATTATGAAGAGGTTCTGTAAAAAACACCTGCTCTGAAATACCCACTGAGCTGCTAAATGTTTTTTTCTTTAGCCAAGTAGCAAAATAATAGAGCATTTCTATCTCCTGACTGGAACTGCTAAGCAAAAGCTTGGCGGGATCTTTGGAAAAAAATACATCAAAGTATTGGCTCCGTCCCAAAAATATGGCATCCTGTTTAGTTAGGGATAAAAAATAACCCTCATGACGAAAGAAGATAATGACACTGCTAGTTCGTTTCCTTTGAGCCAGTAGCGAAAACACTGCATTATTCATATGCACTTTCAGATTATTCAAGAGGGAATACCACTAATCAAAGTCTTGAAATACTACATACGATAGAGAAGGTCAGGAAGATCTAAACACAGCTGATGGAAAATAGAAAAAGTCATATTAGCAAAGGAGTGTATGAAATGACTTTAGTCAGGCTACATTTAAGTAAATAAACCTCTGGATTGATTTTCCTGTCCTGGTTGCCCAGTTTCTTTTGAAAGTAATCAGAAGATTTGAACTGAATTACTGAACGTCTGCTCATTCGGCAAAGACAACCAAAAGCAGCTAAGAGTTAAAAACAGATGTAGTTTTTTTCTATAAAAAAAAAATCCCCGTTACTTCTTATCGTTCACTGTATTAATGGATGATAGCAAATTGTAAGGGTTAGTAAAGCCTGTGAGTCTATTTTCATATCAGAATCCCTCACCTGCCAATCAGGCTGCTTTATTTACTGTTTATGCTGTAATCGTTTAGATGTTCAGAATCATTTGATTTATGGACTCATAAATAAAACAATCTGTTCAATCCTGTGCAGGATGGAGCATGTTGGCGTACGGGGCAGCTCCACAGTCCCGTGTTTCGATCCTGGATTCGGGTTACTACTTGTGTGAGATTCACATCTTCTCTTGCGTCTGTCTGCTTTTCCTCTAAGCCCTCTGGTTTCCTCCCCCAAATACATGCCAGCAGTTTGACTCTAAAAGGTCTCAAGGTTCACAGAATGCACTGTGACATTTAACAGAGCAAAGCAGTTATAGAAGATAGATGAATGAATGAAGAAACAAATTAATGAAATAAAAATACTAAACTGGAAGATAGAGGACAGCTGTTTATTAGTAGATTTGCATTTACAGACAAAAAAAAGTGGACACTCTGCATACATTATTTAACTTTTTATGCTTGTAAAACGTCTCAAATGTAGGTTCAGTTGCACATACATTACATTTTTCCAACAAGAGAGAAGACACAACTTTAAAATTCCACAGTTGCAATAAAGCATAGAAGGTTTCTTAGTGTCTGATCACTCAAGACAGGTCTAACTATCTCTATTTAACAATCAGAACCAACTTGTATTTTTCTTCCTCCGACTTACTGACATTTCCTAACACCCATGCTATAGTGTTTTCATTACTGACTGTTCATGAGGTTGTTAAAAGCCAGTCATGTTTTTATTTTAAGACATTGGTAAAAAAAAAAAGAAGAAAAAAAAATCATATCCACACTGTGATTTGTTTAAGTTATTTTCTTAGCAGTATAGACCGCACCTGTCACTGTAATCAAGTCCCTGGGTCATTTCAGTCTGTTTTTCTTTACAGCCTTGGCTCATTATTCCAGTTGGGAACTATTCACTATGCTCATTCTTATGAATGCAAGCTTATTATATTGTGATGCATTTTTATTACTAACGTGAAGATAACTAGAAGCATAATTTTAAATAAGTTGAATAACATTATAAGTTGAATAAATAATGTCTGATATTCCCAACCCATGGATTAATACTTGAGAGCTGCCTAGATAGGACCTGCCATTAGCAGAGCTGTGAATGTGATGAAGTAGATTTCTTTGGGTAAAAGGGCAGCCTTTGACAACCTGAAGAGAGCAACATAATGCTCACTTTCACAGACTCTAGGTTACATCAATATACATGGTATGAGCTATTTAATTGGGAGTCCATACGAACATCTGTTTAAACCCTTGTGTCTGTATACAGTACTTTTGTATTCGACATGCTCTTTTAATGTAAAAACTTGCAACTTATACAAAAATCAGAAGTGCCAGGAGAACAGCAACACCCTTGCCATTGCTTATAAAATATGTTTTCACTAAATTTCATGAAAAACTCCTCCAACATACAGTATAAGACTGTGTCACATACATATAAACACAACTTATTCCATTCATATAATGCGACCTTTTAATATCACCTAGCTTTGCTGTCATATAAAGACCCACCTGAAATCAAAAACTCAGGAACAGACAAAAGCCCAATCTAAAGGAATAAAAAATATGTAATAGTTACACTAATGATGCAAGTAATCAGAAATAAAATTAAGAAACTGTACCAGAAGCACAAGAGAAGCCAGCAACACAGCAGCAGCAGTGGGTTGGTCCATGCCTTGAGGGACGTAGAGAGACTAGCACACGTGTGTGAGTGTGTGCAAGTATGTATAAATGCGTGCCGAGCGTTTAGATCTCTCCTCTCAGTGGCTAACAGAGTCGGTGTGACTGCAAGTCTCTGTTCCAGCACTCTCTCTCTCTGCCTCTTTGCTTATTTCTCTGCCTCTTTTTCAGAGGAGTCAGAGGGGTGCTTCGAGCCCCAAGAGCCTCCAGGTCCAACCTGCCAACCAATCAGAGAAAGCCTTGGCTGAGTATGCTAAACCAAACACAAGACTCGGGTCAGCTGTAGTTCCACTCGCACACGTTCTTCATTTTTCCCCTTCATTTCTTGCTTACTCCTGATTCTGATGCTTTACCTTTTTTTTTTTTTTTTTAGTCTTTTTGTCATGGTTTCCCAGGTCCTGCCACTGTTTTTCATCTCAGCCTTTCATCATCTATCTAACTTTCTCTCTCCCTCTGGCTTTTAACTCCAGCTAATCTTAGTTCTGGCCTGCCCTACAATATCCACAACCCACGTACAATGGTCACCTTGGAAAAACTATTGCATGACTAAATCACTAAAAATTCCCATATCCAGCTCTACGACCACAGGCATTCTCTCATTATTTCTTTGAATTTCTACCCAAACCCTCATTCTGCAGTTCATCTTGTTTGATCGGTACAACTGAGATAAAACAGTGCCATCAAACGATTTAGACACAAATCGCAGAAATTATGTTCTTTTTCACTTGAAAGGAAAATAATCTGTAGACTTCAGTGAATCGCTTTAAAAACATCTGCCTAGAAAAGTTATTCAGTGAAGGAAGAGAGATAGTCATTCCCATATGTGCCTCTGGAGGACAATAGTAAGGACTTTAAATCCGATTTATGAAAAAGTAGTTGAAGTAAAAATATGATCAATTAAGTTTGATGACATAATCCCAGATTTTTCTATACTGGTGTTCTACACAACATGTTTACTGACTAGTTTACTATACAGTGACCACATTACTAAAATATTTGATAAGAATATAAAATCTATTGTTAATTATTATAAAATAAATTAATCTAAAATTAAACTGAAAAAGTTTGCTGAAATAGGACCATATCAAAGTATGAGGGGTGTTCAAGTCAAACTGGGACTTGTGATGAACTTTCTGAAGTCATAAAACTGATTTACAGAAGACTTCAAGCAGAGTACAGTGATGAGACTCTTAGCTGCAGTAAAAAACTGAATGGTGCAAACATTTTAAACAAGGCCATACATAAACAAATGACGATCCTGGCTGGGGTGGCATTCAGCGAGTGGAACGCCTAATCGCTGAAAACTGATGGATAACTTGTCACCAACCTGCAGAAGAGACACATCTGTCTGTGGCAACTGTACACACAATCATTCCCCATGCCACTTTCACCACTTGCACATCACAGGAACTCTATTGCCACATCCCACCTCGCTACAAGTCATTTCCACATGAGTTCAGACCTGAAGCAGGAAGACCGATCATGTCTCTGGTGCACTGAGAGAACTTTCTACCTCGATGGTATCCAAGCATAAGTGAAACACTAGGAGAAGTGCATTAATCTAACAGGGGATGTTCTGTCATTCTGCACAATCCTGGTTTGGTTTAACTACGCACCCCTTGTATTTTGGACAGAAAAAAAATCAGTATCTCAGATAACTTATAAGTGGTGAAGATATTCTGTCATTACACTGACCTTTTTGTTAACAGATAGTGTTACCTATGATTCAATTCCATCCCTTTAAACCCATTACCCTTAATGTCTAATGAAGTGAAGTCATGTCTGAAACGGCAAAGATACTGTAGATTGATGTGATGACTCCTCTCCATCAGTCCTTAATTTTATCGAAGCGGTATTTGACTGTTGCCAGGGTTTACAAAACTTTAAATTAAAAAATGATGTGCAACTGAGAACAGTGTGAATGCCAGGTCAGTCTGCAGCTACAGTGTAAGTAGAAATTTGTCATAATATCTAAACCACCAGCAGTTTACTGTATATCAAACATATTATCTTTAATTCGAGTAAGATGAGGTCATGCACAGGAGACATTTGACGTCATAAATCAGGCACCATGACAAAAAAGTATAACCCAGTGATAAAGTCAAAACCTTCCTTATTTTTGTGTCTGTTCATAAAGCTAAATTGTGAAGATGTGCCATGTTTATTGCTCCACTTTCCGTGTAGATTTTCTGATGACTGAAATATGATTCGCAATTCAAAAAAGATTCTGCAGAATATGTTTAAAAAAAGCCACAGGGTAATCAAATTAAGGAAGGAAGAAATTACTGCTTATTCCAAAAACAATACTTAGCGAGTTTATTCAAAGTGAGCAGAGAGCAGGATAACAAACTCTTTAATCCCAAACATACACCCACTCCAAATGCTATCCAAGAAGGCTACCGCGTATCTATATATTCGCCAAAATAAATGAATGGTGAATGAATGATATTAAAATGCATCATGAGGAAATGAACTTTTTGATTGGCATGCCCTGTAGACGGGTCCTCATTTAAAGAATTGGCAAGCAACATTTTGCTTCAATTACTTTCCCATAACTGTAGAATGTCGGCTAAATTCAATCTCAATATGCTCCGTCTACTGAGATCACCGTCTGGCCAATTGCATACTTGTAAAGATATAGCTATCTGCCTGATAGTTTAAATGTAAAGACTACTGTTTAGATAAAATTACATAACCAAAAATGACCCTCCCCAAGAAAACACTTAAGTAAAGGATAACTTATGACAGGCCACCTTTTTTGGTTGAGTGGACTCCAACTTGTGTGAGAATAAGCTCATGAATGAAATACACCGCCGTGGTATTTACAAAGCGTACCCATCTTTTCTTGTACAAATGTCAACAGTTGTGACAGGATGACCCGAGGAAAGAAAGAGGTTAGTCAAAGTTTATTCTGTTACTCTTGTTGACTTTTCAGAACATATTGTACACTTTACACGCATAGACACACATACTGTAGGGTGCTGCAAGTGGATTTCTCGCTCTCTCCTTCATCATTCTGCGTGCTATTTTATTTTAGTACTCCCTGGCTCACTGTAAACAGACAAACACTAATAAACTACTGTAGGTGGTGAAATAAACTTCCCTATCTGTTTCTTAGATAAAAATAAAAAAAACCTTCCCAACAATGTTTTACTGATGGTACTTAGTTAGTAACCTAGTAACCCGTGTAAGGATCTATTCAATGACGGGGAGACTTCAAAGCACTTTTGGACAGTAAGTCGCTCTGGATAGGAGTGTCTGCCATATGCCTAAATGTAAGAGAAAATGTACAGTAATAAGAAGAATTGTGTTCATTCCCACCCACCTGACCCTAGCTCCTTCCATGCCAACAGAGCAATCAAAAGAGTTAAGCAGCCTTTCCTATGCTTTAGACAGAGTTGATATATATAGGAAACAAAGCTGCTGCACAAAAATCAAAAACTGAACATAAACAAATTGGGGGGGAAAAAAAGCTGAGTCTGATCATGAGAATCATGGGAAGAGAAAGCAACCATGAGATAATGATGATGATGTAATGAGGTTTACCACAAGCCCGACCACCAAGCGACAGCTGCCAACAGGGTCCTCAGGCCTTTTTTCCACCATTTTTCACCAAGTCTACTGGGAAAATGGGTGAGAGATGGAACAAGCCTGTTCGGGATCAATAAAAATCAGGCTGTCTCAGTCAGACTATAGGTGACTGGGGTCATGTCAGAGATAGTCAAAGATATTACTACTATTACTATGTATTATTATAAGTGGAAACATGATTAAACATGAATACTCTTGGCCTGATCACTGTCACCTACTGTCATACTTGACTCCACCCCTAAGCGTCTAGTTCTAATCCAGTACAGAATTTGCAACTCTCACACTTACTTAACCACTAGTTCACCCGTTTCCTATTTATCATCCTCATCCATTTAAACAGCTTATTCAACATCGTTCTTTGTGAGGCTTTGCAATCCAATAATTTTGCATTACTGAATGTTAATCCCTGATTAAACTCCTGGGCCCGTATTCACAAAGCTTCTTAAGCCTAAAAGTTGCTCCTAGTGACAAAATTCTAAGAAAATTCTTAGAAT
>JAQMYJ010000001.1:21359464-21369970 GCA_030014305.1 Clarias laeviceps
TAAGATAAAGGTTTTTGTACTTTCCTTACTCAGAGTTGCTCTAAGAAGTTTTCTAAATCACTTTTAGTCTAAGACTCTCAGCTAGGACTTTTTAGGTTAATATAGGAGCTCTCTGAGAGAATTCTAAGAAGCTTTGTGAATATGGGAATTGGTTTGACCCATGTCTGATTTCTCTGTGTCTGATCTGGTTTTAACATTGCACTTACATTGCAATGTCTGATTTCTTACCCATAAACCTATGCTAGACATTTACTGTACTAGATTTACGAATTTGAATAACTACATCTTCATGTTCTATGAGCATCCTGCGTTTTGTCTAGTTACGAACAGTACTTGCTAAAACGTTAATGGCATAGTCATGTCATACATTATCTTAAATGCAGAAGAAAACAAATCAGACTCAGATTCCAGGGTTCTGAGATCTGACATTAAGCTATTGATCCAAACTCCCAGTCCAGTGAGAATTGTAAGAGTGTATAAGTGGGATAAATGGTGCCCTCCCATTCACTTCCCCAATAAACGGTGCATGTGCTTAAGACATGATTTACACTTAAGTCATGATTTAAATGCTTTCTGGTTCTAGACATAAAATGTTTTCCCCAAGAAAGTGATTTTACAGCAAGGAGTTGAAAATCAACCACAAGCACTAAAAACCAAGGATTAAAATAAAAACTTAATTCTCTGACACCATATCCCATTCATTTTATCTTTGTGGCTTGGGGAGGAGGAAAATGACAGAACACAGAACATTAATCCTGTAACACATACACTCAGCCTATTTAGAAAGATATGGCACATATTCCATGCCATAAATAATTTTTATGGCTGTATCAAACAATTTAGATGGAGTTATAGGGGTGTTTCATAAAAGCAATACCACATTTTAGACCATTGGACCTTGCATTACTTTGATTCGGACATCTGAAGATACTATTTATTATAAAAAACTATTACTATCACTAGACTACAAATCAATGTCACCCTAATGTTTAGGAATGATTTACATTATCATTTGTCATCTTGAATTCAAACACCATCGCCACTCATTCCATCTCAGACCTTGATCGACTGTTGGACAATCATGAGTCGTCCCAAGACGAGGCAAACCACCATTTTGACTCAGTGGGAGGTTGCTGGTATTCCAGAGAAGATAGATTTATTCACTTATTAAAAAGCTCAGTAGAGGAATAACTCTGAGTCTGGGTTTTGTGGCTGACCCATTTTAACATAAATAACATCCACATGGGAATTAAAAATGGTAGTTGGACTGATTGGGGAGTCTAACTTCCTGTTACTCACCTACTAATATTTCCATTTTGGACCACTCCACAGGAAGATAGTAAGCCTAACAAAAGCACAAAAATATGTTTTCCTGTCTTTCCTTATACAGCTGAAATAAAAAGGGAGTCTTAAATTGATGAGGCCTTAATTTTGTGAAATAAAATTGACAGCAGGGGAGAAAACAGAACATGCTGGACGGCTAGATAAAGAGTATACTTGGTTTTCTCCAGATTAGACCCAATACACTTGCTACTGCTTGCCCACAATGACACACACACACACACACACACCGATCAGCCATAGCATTATGAGCACTGATAGGTGAACTGATGAACTGGCACCAGGATTATGGGCAGCCAAGGGGAGCCCATCCCTACAAGGACCAAAGGCCAGTCTGTCTGGTCCAATCCCACAGAAAAGTCAATAAAGCACAATTAGCCAAAAAAAGTCAATGCTGGCCAACATGGAAATGCACCAGAACACCCAATGCTACACAGCCTGCATTGCACAGGGACGAGCTGGCATCCAAACTCCCCAGATCCCAATCTGATCAAGTACCCAAGGGATGCGCCTGACAAACAAGCCTAATCCAAGGCGGCAGGCCCCAAAGGGTCCGCTGGCAACATCCTGGTGCCAGACACCACAGCACCCACACCCACCACACCCACCACACACACACACACCTAAAGGTTGTCTTTTAACGGAACAGTTGCCAAGTGGCCATACACATACGCAGGCACACACGCACACACACACCCACACGTGCACACACACGCACACACACACCCACACACACACGCGCACACACACGCACACACACACCCACACACACACACACACACACACACACACACACACACAAAAAAAAACTTTGAAAAACAATTTGTAAATGCATGAGTGCATGTGTGTCTATGCATAGCATAGAACGAGGAGTTGCAGCTGCTATATCTCAGAATTTGATTTAGCTTTTACACGGTCCTGGAGGTGAAGTGTCATGACTAGGATAAAGGACCAAAAATTATTTTCCATTCATTCATTATCATTCAGCATATCATTTCTTTTTCCTTCCTATGTCCCTAAAGTCAACATCAAATTTTATAATGGTTAGAGCAATACATAAAACCCCAGTAAACAACCAGATTAAAACTTTAACTTGGCAAAAGAGTGAAACGCACTGTGAAAAATGTTTTTAAAGTAAACAGAAGCAAAAACAACCTACAGCCATGAAGTGCTGAACTGCTGTCAGATGTAGTCAATCACTGATGCAGTTAGATCACCTATCAATGTGTCTTTTTCACTCTGTATAATGTGGTATAATGTCTAATTTCAAGCTGATTTAACCACTTATATCATTTCCATGATTTTATATTAGTATATATCGTTTACATCGAAACAAAAGTTTTTTTGTAAATGTGGATGACGTAAAAAAATTTACTAAACAAACTGCAAATAAACGTATATATTATGTATGATTAAACGTTCAGTTCTACTCTATGCCACATCGCATTTCATCTCTTTATCCCAATACCCTGAGTCAATATGAATCATATGGGTTTCATTTCTCTAATGCTCTAGTTTTATGTTGGTTTTGGCTTATTAGATCTATGAGGAAGTTTGATAGTGATATGATAGGAGATGGCCAAAAAGATGTTTGACTGGAAGGTTTGCGGCATGTTTTCATTGTAAAAATTAGCAGTGAAATAAGTGAATATCAGATATCAGTCAGCTACTCCAGCAGCTGAGCTGAACCACTGATGAGCTCACTTGCTTTTTGGGTGAGTTCACAGTCACCTCTGTGCAGTCATTTCATTCTAAAATCTAAAAAGGTTCACGTCTTTACGGTGTTAAACTTTCCCCTGACAAACACTGCATTCACTTGATGGATCCAGTGTGTGACTCCACATAACCTACCCAAGAGCCTCTCTCTTAAATGTGTTATGAAAGCGAATGTGTCAGCCAGCCTGGGGAAACTTAAACACTTGTCAGACCATGAAACCTGTGACACTGCAAATCAAATCAGCTCAATTTCATGCCTTAAATGAATGAGAAACTGATGGCAGAACACTGAGAACTGTACAGAATGTACTAGATGTTTTTCTATGTCTGAAGCTATGATTTGATGCACTCAGTATTTGATGATCAATAACTGACTCAATATTTGAGTCAATAGTTATGTTATTTAGTTATGTTATGTTATTTTATCAGACGGACATAACTGCCATTTAGACACATTTTTGAGATCAGTGATGAAAGAGTGACTTGCTGAAAGGTCTTTTGACTGCAAATAGAACAAATAAAGATTCATTACTGCCTTCATGCAATTTCTCAGAAAACTAGCCAGTTTTCTATCCATCTTACTTCCATTAAGAAATTGAAATTCTAAAATCAGGCCTTTTTTACTCATCAGGGTTTTTACATATAGGATAGTCCAATTTACTTTTGCTTAGCATAAAAAAAATATCTACAAAACTTACTTAATCGATTTCATTTACTCATGGTCAATACCCAGCCTGTGTATAATGTAAGAAATACCAAAGTCCTGTTTGGAAAGCATGAACATACTAGATACACAGTACGATATATTCATCTTCAACCAATCATCTTCTATACCGCTTATCCTGTCTACAGGGTCACGGGACCTGGAACCCATCCCAGGAGACTTAGCGCACGAGGCGGGGTACATGGACACGCTGCCAATCATTGGAGGGAACACATACACACACACACGCTCCCAGACACACACACACACACACACACACACACACACACACACACACACACACGCACTATAGGCAATTTAGGCTAATGTGCATGTCTTTGGACTCTAGGAAGAAACCAAAAAACATGGAAGAAACCCACCAAGCATGAGAAGAACTTGATAACTCCACACGTACAGACCCGAGGCATCAATCGAATTCTCGATCCTGGAGGTGTGAAGCCACAGTGCTAACCCCCATGCCACTGTGCTGCCTAATACGTCTTAATACAGCAAACTGCAAAAAATTAAATAAAAATAATAATAATAATTTTAAAAATTGTGCCGTGGTTCAGATCACGGGATGGAATAATATTAATAAGATCCCTTACACAGGGCTCCTAAGAGATCAATGAAATAGGAGTTCGGGGGAGTGCTTATGGCATGCACGGGAAGACCCGCCCATGTCCAGGTGTGGGATTATTAATTAATAAACTAAAAAGAAACTAAGGAGAACTGAACGGAGCTCCGCCATCTCCTCGAGACCGAACAGGGTTCTGGAAACTAAAAATAAAACTTTTTCTGTCCTCTCGGGGCGAGTCTGCCCTTACCAAGAATTTATGTGATTTATCTGCTCTTACTGTACATTTCAACTCAAAGAGAGTGCGCATGCCAGTCGCACTCGTGCCACTCTTTCCCTCTTTTTCTCGGTGATACCTTACCAGTTCTACCTAATGATTACACGAAGTGAGCAGGTATCAGGGCCCTTAAATAAATACACCGCCATGTGAGGCTGTCAGTTGGCAACCGTGTATCTGGGTGACCGTGGCTCTGACTGTTCAGAACTCCGTGGGGTAGCAGCCTGTAGATCAGCCCATTTTTACGTGGTTCTGCCCCTCGTGAGACCCACATCGTTTAAAAAATAAGACTAAATAAAATGAAAAGAGCTGATTTGCTACATCTTAATTTTTTTCCAATGCCAGGTTACAGAGTGCAAAGAAATATGACCGTATGATAATTACAAAAGAAAACAGGTGACATCACCCTGAACAGAGGAGGAAGCTGAGCAACGTGAAACGAGACTGGCGCCCCTGTCCCCTGCTGGTGTGTGCTTGATCTGACAAGGTCACATCCAGTTCGCTGTGTAGCGAGGTCACGAATGTGACCAAACCTGAGACAGTTTCTGGAGTACAAGTTTGAGGGGAAAGATTGTAAATATACATCTGGTAAGGCAAACATGTCTGAGATGAAACACGCTCTACAGAGTGATGGAGGTTCAAACTGAACTTTTCACCCTGAAACACAAATTTCAAACAAATAAACCTTGGACGGGACAATGGTGGATTACAGAGCACCATGCACACATGCATTTACACACTCACTGATAAAATTACCTAATCTACCAATTTATTACCTCAAACTATGACCAGATACAGCACCCCTGGAGTAAACAGGGTTGAGGACCTTGCTCGAGAGGAAAACCTCTCTGGGCGGGAACCCAGAGCCTTAAATCGCTGAGCTACCACTGCCCCAGAGAGGTTTGACCAAGGCAGCTCTGAACCATCAATTCGGAGCCTCACAGGACATCAGGGGGACCTGTGGTGTCTGACACCAGGATGTTATCAGCAGATCCTTTGGGTGCTGTGGGTTGCAGAGGATCAGACTTGTTTATCCTTTGCATTGCATTGGATTGAGGTCTGAAGAATTTTAAGTCAGATCAACAACCTTGAAGTCCCTGTGTCCTGCCGGCAGGCTGTGATATGTCTTGCTTCTGGGTGACTTTTTTCGGGAACTCATGCAGCATTCTCTTTTCTGTGGGATTGAGCTGAACAGGCTGGCCTTTGGAGCCCATATGATCCTTGGGTGACTTGATCCTGTACTGTACATATCGTACACTATATCTCATACTGTAGTTTATAATGTTATTCAATTTTCCTGGTGGTGGTGTTAATGTGATAGCTGATCAGTGTATAACCTCATTATATATCCTTGTGAAAACTCTCACATGAAGACACAAACTTCCTTCTCTTTAAAATTAAATCGTCAATGTGCTATTGAACAGAAACAGTGTAAAGAAAATGCAACATATTCAACAGTATAGTCTGCTTCTCAGGAGGCTTTTTTTTTTTTAATACGTGTTTTACATACTTGTCCCCTGGGCAGCAATTAATTCCCAGATATTACTATTCTAAACTTTGACTTTTATATAGGATTTTATATTTAAGATTTTCTGATGAAATGTTGATTGTAAGATAAACGAACATTTCTGGAACTTTTTAAAACATTCTTTTTAAAGGAGAGCTCATATTTTACTTTATCTTTTATACAAGAATTTGATCAAATCTACAAATTTTCCCTAGGCAGATTCTGACATCATTGTTTTAAAAGTAGAGTCTGCTTCCATGCCTCAGTAGGATACTTCCATAAAGGTCTCATAGTCACAGTGAGGATATCAAGCTCAGCCGCACCATTTATGAATTAACCATCGACAAACCAATATAGACCAAAAGAACTGTATCTGGAAAAAAATACTAGCTGGAAAAACCTATGTTAAAAAACATTCATCACAAAGTGACGCTCAGGCCATGGAGGAAGAACAGACATTTCAGAGTCACATGCAACAAATTATCACAGGCACTAAATGTTCATGTCCATTGCAGTGACTAGGATCCTGCTGTGCACCATAATCTCTGGTACACTTTACAAAAGCATGGCATGCCCAAGCCGTTACGCCAAACATGAGACAGCAGGACCACCCTGGTGCTCTGAGTACCAAGACAGGAGTCACACAGCCAAGGCTGAAACCAGATATGACACATTCATTGCTACTGACAAGCGAACTTTCACACGTTAAAGACCTGCAGAAGACATTTCCCCATGCTGGGAGTCAATGGTGTACGGTTTCGCTTCATCACTGTACTATTCAACAAGAGATAAACCAGCAGGGTAGATCAGGTCAGGTCTTACTGTACTCTGGCATAGTCTATTCACTAAATAAAAAAATAAAATAAAAACATTGACTTTATTTATCTGTTTAACATGCAGTTCACAAAACCATAGAGATTTATGTGAAAATGTCCAATATGTTTATTTTTTGAGGTCTACCACATACAGGCATCTATATCACTAGTAGACCCTTAAAGCTTGTTTCCACAAAAATCACAGTGGATCAGCAAGATCAGGACAGAGAAAACAGAGCTCATCCATCCAAAATTAATCCCTTTACTAAACCACGGGACTGTAAATGGTGCTCAGTAACAGATCAGCTGGGATATGTGTCCCAGAGGAAACATATAATGCTTTTATCGTTATTAGCCACAAGACAAACATTGTGCCACATGAACTCTTTTTAAAAGCTCACACACACACACACACACACACAAGTCTAAGCCAGGAGCAGCAAAGAAGTTAAAACACTAATATGGAAAGTAAAAGAAAAATCTCAAGTGAGAAGTAAAAGAAAAAAAAAAAACGTTCTTCTGAGAAGACTCATGCGCACAATAATAAGGAGCGCACAAACAATCCGAATTGAAATATCCATCAGGAAAAAGCTTTGAGTAAAGAAAGTCATGTAATGTTTTCCCAGAGAGATTTACCAAGAAATAAAACGACTAATGCTGATCACTGACAACAGAATAAAATACCACGGCTCAAGCAATTAAGCCGTTATTACAGAATAGCAACAACAATTACTAAACATACAAATGAATAAAGACATCTTATGTAATAATACACAGTATATACATCAGTCATTTGGAAACGTTTAAAAGTGTAATTTGGCAACGCAACAAAAAAACTAATGAAAAAGAAGTGTGTGTTTTACAGTGCCATTATTTGAGATTTACCTTATTTATAATTTTACATTTAGCTTCAGATATTTAAGACTGTAAAAAAATAGTAAAGAATTTAACTCAGTTGCACACTGCTTTAATGAACACTGACATCTAGTGTTCAGGTGGGTGAGATGTAGCATGTTAGCAGGCCTGAAATCTTTAACAATTTCTGAGCATCTTTCTTAGAATACATGATGTGGCATCTAAAATATTTGATTTTGGAATCCAAACCATGGACAAGACCACCAGGGAGAAATTGACTCAGTATCAACAGTACAGTAAAACAGGTGGCTCTCTAAGCGGCAACTCATTACTACTGTATCTCCACTAAAACAAATAATAATGATATTCTTTCCTAAACTGACTAGTTCATGTTCTTACAGGGAAACAGCATCCCTTTGCATTTACTATGGAATACTAATGGTATGGAGGAACATTTGTGGTGTGGACATCATTGAAAAAATGTGATGTATAAAGTCCATCACATATCTGCTGCCTGACTGATCCTGCACCTGCCTCCCATGCCTTATTTGGTACAGTTGATGAATCCACAAGATGGCTCCACATCACCATTTCAGGCTCAGCTGGGTTATGTGCATGATAGAGTTACCATAAACTCAAATGAAGACACCACCCTGAGGCCTGACTTTAACCCTAACTTGAGAAGAGGACACACTTAGCCTCTTTTTTGTACCTTTCACAGATCATTAGGATCTCCCTTTGTCTAACCTCTCTGCTCAGATCTTTACATCAATGTGTGGCCCTACTGGGAGCTGGAAACTCCAGGTGATGTCTCTATCCATGAAAGGTTGTTGTATAAATTTCTCATTACTATATCTAATATGACATTATACTTGTAAATGAGCCTGAACTGATGTGCATATAAGTACATTACTTAATATCTTGGATAATGTTTTAAGATTTCATACTCTGCAAACCAACCATGAAGTTTGTCACCCAGTTTGTCACAATGGAAACCCGTCACACTGAGCCACGTTTCCACTATGCCCACAAAAAATTGGGTGAACCCAATAACAACTTGTACAGCTTGCCAGGTTCACAGGAAGAATGGAAGAATTTCAGAATTATTAAGCGTGTTTCATTGATAATATTGAACAGTTAACTGTGTAACTATCACCTCTTATGGATTTTACTGATGTACTATGAGCATGGTGCAGATGGAAAAGATTTCTCGAGTTGTCATTGGGATGTCACTCTTGTTGCTAGGTCAGTAGAGCTCTCAGCAACCTCTTTAGCCTTTTGCTATGACCATGATAGGTCCGGAGCTCCTACCTCGATTGCACGAAATGGGAATAAATACAATGGCCACCATTGGCCTCCACAGTCCCTAGACTGGTCCTTGGACTACAGAGGTTCCTGTATGGATGGATGGATGGATGGACGATGGTCCATGCATCGTTGTAGAAGACTGCATTAAAGTCATATTATGTTCTTCTAGTGCTTAGTTCCAGTGAAAGATAAGTGTTGCATTTGCATTGAATACACCATAACTTAGAAATAGCATCTCGGTTTATATGAGTAACAGATAAACTTTGGTATTTTTTGGTAAAACAAAAAAAGAATTACAGCATTTTTGCACAGAATGAAGGTTGTAGAATTCATAGATCTTTTACTTAAAATTTATAACAACCAATATCTATTGTAATATACTTGCACCTACAGTACAGACTTAAAAATCCTTATTACAAGGACATACAGTATAAGGAATTTTTTTAAAACTTCATCAGACTGACAGTCATGTGTTAAGCCAAGTGCCTTGTTCCCTTTCAAAAGCTACACTCGATGCTGCATGAAAACGCTATGGGAACATCTTTCTGTGTTGGCGGTTGTGACGTCAACCTCGGTCAGGTGATGTCATCTGATGAAGCGAACCTGCAGGTTTTAAATATCGGGTCCTTCCATTTGGTCTAGCTAACCCGCACATTAGACAACTGGCTGATTCTGGCTCAGTCTCAGGAGCTAGCGCTTATTCAACCCGTGATGCGAAGGCGCGGTTATATGATGATGTCCCAGATAGAAGAGACGATGGGGCTATCTCTCTCCTGGGACATCATCCTCCCTGAAAAAGCACAGGCTCCCCACCAAGCCGTGTAGACTGACATCTTCCCTGGTGGGGAAAAGCTTTCAGGCAGCTGATCAGGCTGGTGATCTACTGCACACCATGGCGGTTTTGCTTAACAGGCTGACCTGCTGAAAGACTTGAGCATTGGCGGGGCTGTACAACGTCGTTCCTGGAATTACGCTGAGACACAGACCTGTCTGCAACAAAGCAGATGGTCCGTGCTATCGGCTGTTTTTATGGCTGCGATGGTGTTCCGCGGAGAGTTACCTGTGGTTAAATCTCACTGGGGAATCAAGGATAAGGATCGTGCATTCCTCCTTGATGCCCCCATCTCGCCCTCTGGCCTGTTTGGGAGGTTCGGGAGGCGAAATTATATGAACAAGCTTTCGGGAAAGTCCTTCCCCGCCGTGCTCAAGGGTCGGGTCTGTCGGACTCTCGCGAGGCGTGAAGCACAGAAAGAGAGCGTTATGAGCCGGGCACCCCCTCGTAAGACTAGGGTGCGACGCGCCACGCTTTGCAATCTGCCTCAAAGAAGTCGACCTACGTACTGTCTTCTTCACGAAGAAGAAGTCCTGAGGCTCATTCGCCCAGGACCGTGGGGGTGGCTCCCCCCG
>JAQMYJ010000001.1:21382494-21411540 GCA_030014305.1 Clarias laeviceps
GGAGTGTTTATATATATATATATATATATATATATATATATATATATATATATATGTCAAAAGGTGTTTTCTTTTCTGTGGGAAATGGGTCCAAAAGGCTTGTTGAGTGTTTAAGGTTGTCGACCCCTTAACAATTTAATCTGGATGGTGGAGGTTGGTGGAACAACTCACATTACAATTTTTCCTCTGTGAGCATCCTGCAAAAGCCTTTATGCATCACTGAGGGTTTTAATCCAAGAAATTTACAGATTTTTTCATCGAGTCATTTTCAACAATAAAACAGGATGTTCACTGAAGCAATTCAAACTGAAATTGCAGAAATTGAATAGTGGCATTATAGCAGTAAAACATAATGAGGTCCACAGCTGGCATCTATTTGCTCCAAGTTCATGTCATTCGAAGCTTACGTCATTATTATGTCTTAATATGCTCCTTTCATACCACAAATACAGAATATGAATAATATGGTCTCATTTTAAGTAGGCACATGATTTTAATTCGTTTTGAATAACCGTATTGTTCATATTGGAAAAAAAATAATAAAACAAAGAGAAACTACGTGAAGATACAGGGTGATCAATTTCATTTCAAGATTTAATGGTAGGCATGCTCTCTACAGTATGTTAAAAAAAAAGGATTAGTCAAAGCGAAGGAATGCAACTGCAGAAGAAAAGTGATTATCGTGCAATATAAATCTCAACGTATAATAAGCAGAAGATTGTCTGACAAAAATAAATTCAAATAAAAATATATTAAACAGTGTGATAAAAAGGTATTAAGGAATCTTTAAATAATAAATTGTGTTGTTGTTTAATCCAGTATCTTCAATGAAAATGCAGTAAAAGTGTGTGGATTAAGGTCTGGGTAACCACATACACTATGTTGCAACCGTCAAATGCCATTAACTCAATGAGCATGACAGACAAATTCCTTTAGACACAATATATTTTCACATCAATATTTTCTTCCCATCAATCATGTGTGATCGTGCAGTAATTACATAACACAAATGGGTGACGAATGGATTTAGGAAGCAGCTGGACTGTTCCTAAGTGGGTCTTTCAGAGCTGTGTAAAAGGGTCAGGTCACACAGATGTCAGACCTTCCCCTGAATGTGCGTCATACGCTTTTCCCATCTGTTCTTCTTCACTACATTCATATCCATGCAAGAGTCACTGATGTTAGTGCCTGCTGTATGGAACCTTGTTTGCTAGCTCTGAGAGTTTTATGATATGACAGTTGATTATGAAACTATGTAATGTACACAATGAGACAACAGGAATCAATAGCCAAGGAAAAGACTTAAATATATAAAAAGGGACACTTTTTGGAATAATATAAATGGCATTGTTTTAATTGGATAACATGTAAACAGCAGGTAAAAGACAAATTCAGACACTTACAGAATCCTCGGATTTGTGGCTTGTAGGACCTTCACTTAAGAAATCATCAGGGAGGTCATCACGCCGGCTCAGGGTGAACTCACGAATGAAAACAACTTCTCCATCATTAGCATCCACCCACACCTGAGAAAAAACAAGAATATTATTGTAGTTCATGTTCCCTAACCATGGCATGATGTCTTGTGTAGCGCTTTACTAGACAGTCTTTTTAGCTCTCGTTATATATTCCATGTTGGACAAAACAGTGATTGAGATGGGAGAGCATTGGCAGCATTACATTACTGAGGAAATTATAAGAAACAGATAAATGACGTATGAATAGAGACAGAACACAACTACTATGTGTCTGGGATCCATTAGGCCCTGTCAAATATTTGCCCAGTGCTTCCTTATGTACTTTGATTCTCCATTAAGGGCCAACACCACTGTTTCTGTTTCCCACTCCTACAGTGTACCACAAGAATTATTACAAGTATTACAATTATTATTCCTAGCATTTCATGCACATTAAAATGGATTTTCAATCTGTTTGCTTCACTAAACGGTTTATGTTATGTGGTCAGCCCCTGCTGTGCTGGGTATCCCTTTCGTGTTTGAACAAACTTCCCGTATTAGAAGTCACACCAGGGGAGAGCTTGGACAGGGCCCATTAACAACAGCAATCATTCTCAAGGATGCACAGGCTCATGAGCGCCAGCCTCGGCTGCTCTCCTAGGGCCATAAACGCCCCATAATGAATAAGGTCACTTGTAAGCCTTGGAGGGTCTGTGCCAAGCTGGTGCTTATGGGGACAAATGGGGGCGCCTTCAAATCTACTAAGGAAGGTCTCCAAAATATGGACCAAGGAAGCTTGAGTAAAAAAACAACTAAACAAAAACATGCGCTAATACTTACAGTTTAATACATTTTGACTAGCATAGGATTCTGTATTTACCAAATGATTTGGCAGGCATGAAATTGTGCAGCAGTGGTTGATCAAACATAGTGGACACCATCTGACCCAAACAAGTTTATCTTAGTCTAATCAGACCACAGGACATGGTTCCAGTAATTCATGCTCTTCGACAGGTTGTCTTCTTCAACCTGTTGACGGGCTTGCTGTGAGCCAGCTTCAGAAGCTTCCTTCTGGAATGATGGCCATGCAAACTTGTTGCAGTGTGCGGCGTATGGTTTGAGCATTGACAAGCCGCTTCTACAACCTCTGAAACAATTCGGGCATGCGTCTGTTTTTAAAAGCCAGTTTATGCACCTGGCGCAATGCAGCTTCTTTGATCGACCTTTACGACGCCTGTTCTGAGTAGAACCTGTCTTGAAAAAACTATTCATGACCCTGGCCACTGTACTGTTTCAGGGTATTACCGATCTTCTTCAAGCCTAACCCATCTTTGTGGAAAGTAACAATTCTATTTCTCAAATCCTCTGAGAGTTCTTTGCCATGTTGGTCATCCAGTGGTCAGTATGAGTGAATTGTACTTTCACACCATCTTATATTAGAGTTTACGTACTCTAATATACTGTAAGATACACAAATTTGTATGGTCCTATCAAGCTGACAAACACATGAACATGATGAATAGGACATGTGACTTTGCATGGTTAAACAATGTACAGCTGTATTCGCGTAGGGTGTACTCACTTCTGTTGCCAGCTATTTTGACAATAACGGCTGTATGTTGAGTTATTTTCAGAGGACAGTGAATCTGCACTGTTACGCAGTACAAGCTGCACATTGACTACTCTAAAATATATCCAAGGTTCAATTCTATAGTATTGTCCTTTGTGAAGATATACTAAAATGGTGGCTGAAATTAGAGGAGTGTACTCACTTTTGTGAGATACTGTATATTTGGCTGTGATAATCTCACAAGAATGTTTTTTGGTAATGGTTTTGTCCCTGTAATGGTCTGTTTCCTTCCGTTTTCATCTTTATTATCTTTAATGATCCTTGCCGCCCCATCACACCCTTGTACTGTAGGTGTTTAGTTACCCCAACTTCCCATTATTAGTACTGTACCAGGTGTTTATTGCGTGCTTGTGTGTACATAGCCCATGATTGCTGTAGCTCATTGTGCGACCTTGCCTGCAAATGTTTAATCCTGGTTTAATAATTGTTTACCTGTTTTTCTATTATGCATGCTACTGTAACTAGGAGAATTCCATATAGTTTGGATGGTTCCTAAATCCATTAAAATTTAGTTCTGTTTTCACTCCTGAGTCGTGGATGTTCTCACCTGTACCTGTGTCCCCATCTCAGGAAGATAAAACAGTATAGCACTTAAGCCAAATTCCTTTATTTGTTTCTTATTTAAACCTTTTTTGGTGTAACTTACTGTAATTTTTGCAATGTAACAAACCTTTTGTTTTTGTGTAGCAGTCATAGAATCATGATTCTGCTTTCATTTGTACAAATGTTTCCTTATTAAGCAATGAAAAAGTGTGCAGGCCAAAAATGTGAGAAACACACATTCTACTCACGAATGTACTGTAGGTCTCAGAGTAAAAGAAAAAAAATGAGGCGGGAATTGTGCATACCATCTCTTTCTAAAAATTGAATAGGTCAATATCAGACTGCTAATTTGAAATAATGTTATCTAAAAAAAAGGCATATGACTAAAGAGCAAGTAATATGAAGCAGAGAACTTCGGCATAAATGGAAATTCCGAACATGTTCTGACATCACGTTGCACTAAAGCATGGGAAAACAAGATATGCTTCTTTGAACAGTACCTGTCTCTAGCTGCCATCAGAGGAGGACATGGATGAACACAGTAAATGCATGTCATACAAATTTACATGCAACATCAAAAGGTTTCCAAAAACAGGCCTTCATGTGCCAGATAATATTTTTGTCATTTAGTCACCCAGCACTATTGGGTGTGTGTTTTTTTGGCGAACTGCCACAGCCCTAAGGCATTGCTGATGTTACAGAGCGGGTTTTTATGACGTTCTTGGCAGCAATATCACATTCAACAACTTCCAAGTACTGGTTTACTTGCTATGTCCTCAGCAGCCTGAACCCTTGAGCAATTACTAGCCATTGTATAAGCCATGCTAGTGAGACTCATACTCAAAAACCAAAAATAGATCACAATTTTCAACTGGCCTTTGCAAAAGACATTGGCACGAGTGCATAGGCACTGACAACAAGTAAAACATTCAACTAATCAGACTCTAGACACGAGACATAAATAATGGGTACAAATGGAATTCTTATTAACCAATAAGCATTATTTCCAATTTACAGAGATAACGTCAGAGTTTTTGACAGCCAGCTGACATTTTTCGGCTGTAGTGTGGTACGTATTTTCGGTAAAAGGCAACCATGAAATGATATACTGAACAAAACGAGATTAAGCCTTTGGCACATTTTTTTAGGACTAAAGTCTTTAGGGTCACAGACACAAGTGTTAAAACAGAAAAAGGTACCTTTAAAGCCTCATCCTATGAGACTCCATAGTTTATCTATATCATACTGTCCTATCAATCATACCCACGTTTATCCAAAAAGAGAAGGCCGCCGAGTGAAACCTGGCTGAACTACAGCCTAATGGAGCACGGCAGCCAAGTCTTTTCTAGAATGTTTAAGACAAATTTATCAAATTCCCTTCTTAACATCTTGCTTAAGAAAACAAGCCAGCTGTTAAAATCAGCTGTCATGGGGCCTGTACTCCCACTGGACATAGATGTTAAGTGCTGGCAGAAATCTCTTTTCTTAAGTCAACAACACTTTCCATGGAAGCCTATGTCCTTCTGTTGTGCTTCCGTTATGTCATCGTTATAAACCTTCTGTTAATGAATATTGCAAGATTATAATATTAGAAGTCACAATCTAACTTCTAAGCACTCAGCCTAAGAAAATATTATAGCAATTTGCTTGACTGTTTGGACAACCTGAAGATATGCTTTCTTCAAAGACACCACTTTTCAATAAGCAGCTAAATGAAGGTTAATCATGCATCGCTGTAATCTGCGCATGAACGTACTTGTGTGTCAGCACTGACTCCTGCTTCTGGAAGTGTCTTAGCTTATTCGTACCTTTAGAAGATCTGGAAGATGTCCGCTAGTACAAGTAGACAGAGAAGCACTTCTGTAAGTCCATAAATGTACCATAAATGTAAACACTTGTTATTCCAAGCTTTAAACAGAAGCAGTTTTAAGGGTGGTCACTTACAGATAATAAATACTTTCCATATATGAAGCACATTAGAAATATGTTCGCTATTTCTGGAAAGAAGACATCATAATGCAAAACAACTCCACTAATGGCAACTTGCACCAGACTTCAAAAACATAAACAGGACACTTAAGACTAAACCTTTAAAAAGATACTGATTTAGCACACAGAGTTCCATCCACCTAAGCCCACTGAGTGCACCAACTTAGTGAAGAGATGTGACTTCCAACACTAACAGCAACAATGATGAATGTATGTGCATGCACTAGAGAGTGAGCAATGTGCACTTTTTTTTCCTTTGGCAGTGAGATTGAATTTCAACGTACAAGAGTGGTGCACTGAGACAGAAGGAAAGTGATCCCAGGTCAAAGCAGGCCTACAGAAGAACACAATCAGAAATAATAACACCAACCCGATATTATAATTTGTCTTTCCTAGTGGGAGGTTCCAGGTACGAGAGCTGAGGGAAATGAAAAAGAAGGACCGCATATTCTGCGTGCAATCCCAACCCCAACTTCTGTTTCATTCATAGCCTCCTAAGATTAATAAGATATCTTTCACTGTTTTGATAACAGAGTGCTCCTTTCCTCCCTGCTCCTGACTGTATGAAATGCAACAGGAAGAGGTATTTTGCTAATCTCCTTTTAAAGGGATCAGTGCAAGGTTTCTTTTAATGCTTGAGTGATGAGGAATTCTTGAATGATGTTCACTGATGTGCCACTTGTCTTTTGTTCTTCTTCCTTTTGAAACCACTAGTGCTTTCACTCGTGACAGATATTCCTTTTTTTTTTCACAATCGTTCAACCTCTTTCCTAAGGGGAAATTTTGTCACCACAATGTTTTCCATACTCATGCTGTGCCGTGGCATGCTCCAATGGCATGTCATGATGTATAGGATGACACAGGTAAAGGTATACCCACAATATGTACTTGGTATAGAAAACGAATGTCAAGGACGCCAGTGATTAAAGCAGTGATAATGACATAAGAAATGACAGAGTCTTTGATGGCTTTGAAAATTATCCCCTTTGGTGTTAAAGTTCCCCTTCATGCACTATGGCTCAATAAGTAGAAATTACTGTCCAATGGAATATGCTCTCTCACTTTATTTTTATTATTATTATTATTATTATCTCAGGAGGAGGGGAGCCTGTGTTCCCCTGTGCAAGCATTAGCTTAGAAAGTAGCTATGTTTATAAGGCAAGTAAGCAAGCTAACGTAAATAACCCAGAGTTTGTGGAGATGAAAAAAAAAAAGTATGGAAGGAACTGTCACAGTCTTGGACAAAAAAAACCTAATGCTGATTGCTACAATCCTCATTGTCCTTTCAAAAGGTCTTAAAATAAGACATTTGTCTCCCTCTCCAGACTTACTGTCTGTGTTAGGAATAATTTATCTTTTTCTTCCCATACCTTTTATAGCGCAAGCATCTCTATCCTACGGCCAAGTTATGTAAAGCAATCCTGCATGAGATCTGAGAATACCTTGCATGGTGCCAGTCTGACAAAAGTAGCCGTGACAGCACTGAATCCTTTGCCTCTTATGGAAATATGAAGCCACACGATCTTGACAAAGCCTGAAGAGAAAGGTGGCAACTTGAAGTGGTGATTTAGATGTCTGTTGCTTTCCGGCCCATGACTAACTCACAGCTCATTTATCTTCTGCTGTTTAACGGTTAACATTCCTGAAAGGCTTTTGGACTATAAATGCATTCTGCCATGCAAACCTGAAAGTGTCAGACTGTCCTGCTGCAGCCCTCACTGCAGACAATTCTAGTATTTGATTAAGATGGTCTTAAAGTTTAACTGCTATTTAATGTTGGTATAAAGTATATACCTACTAATACTATGCTTCACCCTTAATTATAGTTTAACATCATTTAAATGTCATCATAAAACCTATTTACATTCCCAAGTTGTCACTTATTTTAAATAATTTACTTCTATTTAAAAAAAAAGGTCTGCTTTTTGGATATAGTATTAGTGTATGAGTGATTTAATCCTACAGGCTCATGAAGGCTTCTATAGGTACATGTATCTACAGTACTTACTGTATATAAACTAATAGACTATTTAGATATTCCATTTCCCTGAATATTTTTTTCAAAATAGAGCTGAAAAAAAAACTAACCTCATTAGCTCTCCCTTGGATAAAAACATGGTACAGTAGTTATATTGTGAGTGTCATTTTCAATTTTACAAAGCATGACAAAGACATGAGTAAGATAAGTATGGCACTTATTCAGTACATCACTGTGAAGTGAAGCTGGGAAATATGACTTCGAATCAATATTACAAAGAATTGCAATTGCAAAATTGAACATTTTACTTTGATTATGATTAATGATCGACGATTATCCACAGTGTTCACATTTGACTTCTTTTTGGTTGGTTGCCGTGTCTCTTCACTAAAGCCAAAATGTGTTCAAATGATGGACACAGCAATTTTCTTTGGTATAAGCTGCTCGAGTTGCTTAGTTGGCTTTGTGTTTGAGTTTTACTACATGTTGCTTTCATGTCAAAAAATAGACAGGGCAGAGTCACATGACTACACACGTGGTTTTTAAGGGGACAATACATGGACACACACACACAGTGGGGAAAGTATTAACAGAATATACATAAATAACAAAAAATTTAAATAGCATGGGCAAGATTACATTCTGAATGTGGGTTTCGATTATTTTTCAATTAATTGCCCAGCCCTACTGTGCAGTCTTCCTGTACTACCTATATCATTTTCTCAAAAAATTTAACCTTCATAATTAGAAGACATGTCAGTCATTCCTTATGACATACCCATGTGCCATCGGTTATATGCACTGATTACACTGTCAGGGATAATAAATCTTTACTTCTGTGGAAATTGTTGTGGATTCCAAATAATCTCTTTTTTCATTAATATGAGCTGACAAAGTAAAGCTGACAAATTTTTAGAGTGGTATATTTTTACAGGTTTAAAGGGTCTATAGGCTTAAATGACAGCTTAAATAAAATTTAAATACTAACCTACAAAGTGTCTAGTGTGTAGACCATTCCATTGTTCATTTGATCACTATATATTTTTAGGAGAGGCTAAAAATAACTCACAAAAAGCTTTAATTAAACACCGTATCATTTGTGTAAACAGGGTTATTTGTATTTGAAAGTCTCAGCTTACATTGACAAGGAAGTTGACAACAGCAATCTGGTTTGTACCTTATCTGAAGGCAAAGAATGAATTGACGTCAGTGCTGACGGGCATTTGAGCTGTGCTATACATTCTGAATATTTGAAGAATACTTTGAATTGACATTAAGGCGATGATAGCAACTTAATGATGCAACTTAGAATGAAACACATATAAGTGTGAATTACAACCTAAAATCAAATGACATTATTATGGCATTATTAAGACAGCATTGTCTTTAAACAGGGTTCATCTCTTACAAACTTGAAAGTCATTTGCAGTGTTTAAAATTTCAAATATTTTTACCCATTTAGAACAAGCATGCAAACCCTCTCTATATAAATGTTAGGGAATTTCTAGCCTCATGTGTATGTGAAGTAATGCACTTCATTCTGATCCTTTGTACAATTCCAGCAACAAGGAAGTTGGCAACAAAAACTTAAAGGGTTGGACCATACAGTACCTGCAGTATTACCAAGATACATCAACGCACTTTGGTAGAGCAGTGCTTGGGATGTTCTATGAGAAGTTTAGATTTTTAAGCTCTGCAGAATTCACTTAAATGAAGATAGAAAATGAAGGATTCAGGCTGCAATTCAACAGTAGCGAGGAAGACTCACAAAAATTCTACTGCTACATCATCGGACAGTTTCGTTGGCCCAGAGAACCGAACTATGCAAAATAACCAAATACATCGTCTACATAAGGATGTCCGTAGAGTGAGATCAAAAGACCTGGATGAAATTTTTTGGAAACAAAAAAACCTGACCTAAACAAGTAGGTAATATTTTTATCTAATTAGTAGAAAATGTTTCTGGGTAGGTAATAAGACCGCAGGTCTCTTATGAGAAAAGGAGGAAAGCAGCAAACAATGATTTCTAAATTTGCTGTGATCTTTTAACAAATTGCAAACATTATACACCAAAGTAAACTTATAGTAAGATATTGTTTTATGTACTGAACTTTGGTGACTCGTTTCTCAGTATGTTGTTGCTCATGCATATTTAATTTTTGTATTCTGTTCTTTTCAGGAATGTTGCCTGACTGGAACTTCTAGAGACCTGCTCTGTCTGAACGATGATGCGTTCATGTAATATGTAATAAAGCATACAGCTGTACGCACCACTGAAAACATCATGTAGGCCAACTCTGGATTTTACCTCCACCGGACTCTTAACAGCTTATACACATGGAGCAAACTAAGGGTAGTTGATGCCTGGAGGGAACCCTTGGAATGATATCATGTTCCAGTTAAACTTTAAGGGACCTTTTGACAGGAAACCTCAACCCAGTGATGTGGTACAAAAAGAAGAGACTTAATCACAGTACTGTTTGTTCTGCTGTATAACAAGACTGCAGAATGTCTCCTGAGCAAGAAGACGTAATGACTGCTTGTTGACTCTACGGTGAAACATCTATCAATGCACAATCCTTATAACAGTTCTCTGTCACTTATAAGAACCTTGTGTCACAAATGCTTCCAGTTACGCATGTTATATATGCAAGTAGTCAGATATAATCAACCCCTGAATGACGTTATAACAATTAACAGGATAATTGAACCAAACATGCATTTTATATATTTTTTTGTTTGCTTCAACTATGCCTTTAGCATAATAACAAACAATTTTGGACAATGGAATTTTGACAAATCACGCACCTGATGATCGAATGATAAGGCCTACTTCTGAACAATGCTGTTCTACAGCAAATAATGGATTAACCCTTCCAGAAACATTGTGCACTTTTTACATACATTGCTTATTTCTGATTCTACTCAAGAATTTTTTTAAATTATAATTATTGTTAAATTAGCAAAGATTTTGTTTTTAATCCCATGGGATTTTGTTTTTTCGTCTCGTTATATTGCATTTAGGCAAAAAAAGTAAATATCACTTTATTATACCGATCAGCTATAACAATAAAACCACTGACTGAAATGAATAACAGTGATTATTAATGTGTTAATGGCACCTGTCAAAGAGATAAGATATATTAGGCAGCAAATGGAGAGTCAGTTATTGAAGCAGTTATGTTGAAATCAGGAAACATGGGCAAGGATAAGCTTCTAAGCGACTTTGACAAGGGCAAAATTGTATCACAAGGCCCATGGATGAGGGGAGAGAAAGCTAGCCCATCTTGCACGTTAGCTATTATGATAGGAATGTATCAGAACATAGTGCAGCTTAGATTGCTGCATATGGCATGTAAAGCTCCTGCAATGAGCATTAGACCTGGACAATGGAACAGTGGAAAAAGGTGGCTCTGTCCTGGCATTCAAGTGGATGCTACTTTGAAAGGAACCACCTACCTAGACGTTGTTGCAGACCAAATACACCTTGTCATGGCAACAATATTCCCTAATGTCTTTGACCTCTTTCCCTGCCACGATAGAAAAACTTTTCAAGAATGGTTTGAGGATCATGACCTCAACAAAGAGTTCATTGCCCTGACTTGGTCTCCAAATTCTTCAGATCAAGCATGTGTGGGATGTACTGAACAAACAAGACAGATCTATAGGGGCCCCAACTCGCAACTTATATGACTTAAAGCATATGCTACTAACATCTTGGTGCCAGATACCATAACATATGTTTAGAGGTTTTGTTGAGCCCAAGCTATGCCTCGAAGGGCCAGAGCTGTTTTGTTGGAACAAGCAAGGCCTGCACAAGATTAGGCAGGTGGTTTTAATGTTATGGCTGATATATAAGTGCATACAATATAAATACGTATAATATAAAATACATATTGCATATAATGGATTGTAATTTATTGCATTGTGTATTGTAGTGTTGCAGTAAACTAGTTGAAAATATCCTTAAAATAAACCATTTTTATCATGCTTGCATTTTTTCTTCTGATTTGTCCTGTATTTCTGACGTATAATGTTTTACGATTTGCCTAATTTATAATCGATAAATACATTATTTACACTGCATAGCATATTTCTATTTAAAAAATATTTATATATAAATATTTTTGATATATTTGATATATACATATATATATATATATTTTTTTTCTTTTTTCTTTTTATGCATTGTTGTTGAGTGCTGGTGTTTACCCTGACTTTTTTTCCTCTGACCTCTTGACCACCATCAACAGAGAACAGCTTGCCACAAATTCCCAGCAGTCTTTCCCTTTGTTTGGTTGTACTTACCTAGACAATGTCTAGAAATTGTGTGTGCATGTAGTGGTCTTTCTAAAAAAGTGATTTAGCAAGTTCTTTACAAAAACTTTATAAATTCCAGATGCGGGGGGGGGGGGGGGGATGGCACTTATTGTATTGTACCACTTTTAGTAAAACTGTAAATAAACCATTTGGCCCTAAAGAACATAAAGAATAAGCAAATAAAACCAGAGGATTTATTTCTTTCAAAATAATAGCACTTACTTGTCTATAGGCCGCTTGTTAGCCTTGCACATACTGTACCATCATAAATGTGTCAGCATCATGTCAAATCAAATTAAATGTTACTATGTACCCCCCAGTCATTTCTTTTTTTTTTTGTTTTGTTTAGAAAGAAACTCATGTTCTGTCATCATTCATTACCCCGCACCAAAATGATCATGGTATATGGATTGAATGCCAAATTGCCCAGCGCTTTTCGGACCTTTCCTAAACTCCTAGACTGTTGAGTGACCCATGTCCACATTCATTAGAGCAGCCATATATTATACAAAGTGAACTTGATTACATGGCTCCATATGGAGCAGAGTATGAAATACAAGGCTCTGGGTTGACCTTTAATCGTTCTCAAGGGACGAATAAGTGCAAATGAGAGTGTAATTCCTGTCAAGTCCCCACTTGTCTGAAATCTCACAGTGTGAACTCGATCCTTTGGTCTCAGGCTACAAACGGAGTCATGGTATGCTAAAGGAGTTGAGTGGCTGTGAATATAAAATTGCAATGAAATCCGTAGTTCCTGAGAAAATTATATATATTGACATATAGTGTCATTAAAATGAGTGAGTTAGCATTTTCAGATTCAAGACCAGGCACTAAGGTAAGTTGGTGTAACCCGGTTTCACCTCCTATGACCCTCAGTTGTTTAAACACTGCCTGCAATGGTTAAACACCAACAACAATAATATAAAAAAGGTTCACACATGGCAATGGGGGGTTAATTTACTGTGGCTTTAAAGATATGTTTATACTTTACATAGAATCCAAAGTCTAGTAATTGTATACACAGATGGTTGTACACACAGTAAAACATTTCAGCATACAGTACAAACAAAGCAACTGCTTCTTCTCCAGGCCATAGCACGCTCTATCTAAAGCTTGTGCTCTCACGACTCAAGAAAAAGGAGAGAATATACAGTGCTGACTGTTCTGGTTTTGATTATCTTCCTGCTTTACATCCTTCATCACACCCACTTGAGGTAAAAAATAGCAACATTTTTTGCCTGAGGGCAACTATTAAGGATGAGAGACTGTATGTTGCCTTGGTATTTGGAAGTTGAAAGCATTTATATTGGCAACTAGATGTGACCGTGACTTTGTTCACGTGGAATTTAATTGCACACTCATACAGTAAGCACGTTTTAAAAAAAGTACAGTGCCATCTGTTGAATTTTTGGAATGAACTAAAATTTTTACTTGTTACCCTGAAGTGCACGGAATGAAGGTGTAAGATCGCGTTTATTAAGTAGAGTTCAATTGCATACTCATAACCGTATTTAAAAAATGTACAGTGCAACCAGCTAAATTTTGTGAAGAACAAATGTATTTATGATGTAAGGGCGATTTTCATTTAAATTTCAAATTAGCATATCTCTTCCCATGGGTCGATTCCGATGAAACAATGCTATAACTATATGTTATCTCAAGCTCGACCAAATACACATGTGAAACCTCCATTAAAATTCATTCAGTAGTTTTTGTGATGTGTGCACTTACAAACAAACAGACAAAAATCCAATAACCATCTTGATGTGATCGATTATTCATTTATGCCCACTGCCTGTGTGTACAGACGCACCAACTTTACAGTTTTATTATATGTATAGATCTGTAAGTGTAAAATACTAAAACAGAGTGTTAGAAATTGTGCAGTAATATAGTTAATATTCTGAAGTAAGGTTTGATTTGCAGTTGAGGACAGACCTTTACTTTTGACACTTCATAAATTCAAAAAAGCTACTCTTGAGGGAAATGTACTTAGATAATAAGTAAAAGAGGGCTGGTTAGTTTGGGTGGCACATGTGGGAACACACAAACTCTAAAAGGCTTATGGATATGATGAGCCAGAAGAAGATGCCTGACTCCCTCAGAGACCTGAGCTGAACTTACTGAATCATCCAAGTTCTGTGAGTCAGTCAGAGTATAATCTGTGTCAACAGAAGAGTCCATATGTTGACATTTCCCTTAAGGACGGGCAGCATATTTTTTAAGTTGAGTCAAAGATGTTCACTTACTCTTTAACATTACAAGCCAACAAAACAGGAGGTCAGGAATGTGCTATCTCAGGAAGCGAATACAGTACAGTATTTACCTTACATACTGTACATCTGATGTACAGTGGTACTGTATATATAGAGTAAAGTACCTGGTACACTGGCCACAAATACTGTAACAATTAACATCTTAACGTTAGCTTGAGAATACCCTATGATCTGATGGTTAATTGTAGATTTTAATATTAACTGGGTTGGCTAAAATCTAATATTTAATAAACACTCACAAATGAAAAATTATGATTGCAGAATGCATTATATTCCAAGGTTTTATTACCAACAAGGACACTATAACTAGTACACATAAAGGTATTTTAGCTAGACCATTAGCAAACACACAGAGTACTTTGAGAACTGTGTTAAGTTGTGAAATAACTTGTAAAACATGTGACCTTTAAGTTATTAAATTATGAATGTCTCAGGGCTGTAGTGCTGTTTTTTTTTAACTGTAGTAAGAGATTTCTTTGTTGTTTTCAGAAAAATCTAACCTAATCCACCAGGAAATAAACTGATGTTGATGCCAAAAAAAAGAAACCTTATATTCATGTCTTTTTTTATGCAGGAAAGACAGGAGAGTATAGCTCTGCTATCCCAGCTACCCTTGCTCAATTGCAATTTTTCATCCAAAGTTAGTCAAATGGACCTTTAACAGAAAAGCAAACAGGAGTATGTCACACACCCAGTGCACGTTGTGTCTGAGAGCAGAAACACCCTGGCATGTTAATTTCGCATAAAACCACACACACGATCATTCGATTGCCTGGGTACTAACATGACAAATATGCCCTTAGGCAGTTATTATTGGGAACAAATGCCAGAACAGCAGTGCCAAAGGAATAGCATGGCAGAGAAAAAGAGCAGTAGCGCAAGGCAGGCAGGTTTCAAGTGCCAGCTGCCTGACTGTGTAAGTTTGAAGTCTTTCATCAAAATCCATATTGACTAGAACTCCTAATTAACACAGGTGAAAGCAGCTATGTGAAAGTGTTGAAGGTATCGTCGGATTAGTCCACCGGAGCAAACGGTCCAATTGGCTGCACATTTCATAATTATATAGTCTGTCACAAATGAGTCTACTGCCCATCTCTTGCAGAGCCAGTTTGGTATGCTGCGGTTTTAAAAAGTGCTCCCTGTTCAAGCATTTTAATTACAGGAAAGTGGGTATGCTTAGTTTTGATTTAGCTCTCCTTCTCCATCATCTGTCATACTCCATCATGGATGGATTAAATAAAATTACGGTGGTAAAGACGTTTATATAGCATGTTTAGGGTACTCCATTTGTTCTGGCTACACTAGGTTAAATGAGGGTAAAATGTGCACGGTGCTTTACACTGAGCCTTTTTTTTTGTTGCTAGGATTGAGCGTTTCACAGTTAGTGCTTCAATCCGAAATAGGTTTTCGCATTTCTCCGAAATTAAATTCATTACTTTACTAGTGTAGCTGCTTGGTACAAATATATTTAAAATGGTTATTAAGAATTCTTTAAATCTTGCCAGGTGTTAACTAAAAACTATGTGGCAAATGTTTATATACAATTACGTAGCTGCTTTGTCATAAAGTTGGCCTGCTGCTTGTATTGGTTTGTACTTTGGATGGCTTTAAAAAGTTTAGAGTTTGACACACACCTTGCGCTGTTCAGCTGAACTGCTATGAGAAAAAGCAGGAATTCCAGATGCTGAAAACTAAAATAGTGGTCAAGCACTGTTCGGAGCCTAGTTTGATATATTTTTTAACATATATTTACATGTCTCTTTTTATAAATATCTTTACTCATTTCTCTCTTTATATCCTCTGTTTCATGGGCTAAGAAGTACAAGTCTAAAAGACCTCCCAGAAACCACTGTTTTCCTTGACACAGACACAAATCCAATCTGGCAGTCGAGCCATTAACTGAAGCCACACATCTCAACAAGTAAAACCATGCAGGCCTTAAGTGGTTGATACATGAGTGACTGAAAGCTTATAATTAGTCATAAAAAAAGAAGAACGAAGAGACAGCTGATGTAAAGGGAGTTACCTACAGAATATACCATTAAATACTTTTTATGATTAATCTTAAATCATATTTTAAGGATAATCTTATGGTAATATTGAGTGTGTGTTTTGTGTGTGTGTACTGAATGTGTCTATGGGGTCGTGTTATTGCCAAATGTGAGTAAAAATCCCAAGCATCTCTTTTTCCCCAAGCAAGAAAGCTGATGCTATGGCACGAAACGAGCAGCTGTTGTTTGGAATTAGGTATGTTTTAATTTTTCATTTATCTATCCAAGTGAGCTTCAGATTTCTACATTAATCTCTTTAGCTGCCACACTATTGTGCAATGAGACTACATTCGCTACATTTATTAAGGAGTGGCAAGGAACACAGTAGAAACATGCAGTTTTTCTGTGCACGCTCTAAACCTTTGGTTATGATATTGGTATTCAGAAAAACTAAAGAAAAAAAATTTTTTTAAAGGCTACTTTTGACATTGGCATCTTCAAAAAAAATTTGCACCCCATTTTAAAGGTAACATTGATAAACCTTGCCACATCTTACTGAGTGCATCATCTGTGTCAGCAAGAGAATACACTATATATGGTACTGGGTGTTCCCGCTTGCTCCTGTAATTACCAATACTGGATTCTTTTTTTCCTGAACCGAGACCTGTTTAGTTCTTCGCATTGGCACACACTTATCCCATAAATTAGGTCTCCATGTCTGAAGTCTGACTTCGTAATGACACACACTGTAGCAAAGGCAATGTGGGTGGTTCTGGATTACAGATTTCTTCCAAGTCCTGAAGGTGGTCTGAAATATTGCCCTGTTTTGTGTAAGACCTATTCATAAATAGAGTACTTTAGCACCAAGTATTATAAAAAACTAATTAAAATAAAATGTAGAATATTTTTATATTAATACATACATTTATAAAATAAAAAAAAGAAAGAAAAATTACAGTCTAAGCCCTGTTCATTGACTTCAATTCTTGGGTCACCAATTACTCCCTGTTGAAGAAAAGTTATAATCAAATGCTGAAATATATGTGTCCCAGTGGAGCACGACCACTCCTGCAGGCCCTGCCTCCACTAGAGGACCCTCATGAGCGCATGACGTATAAAATCCTGGAATATGTTTTGTACAGTATTTGGAAGTGGCTATGGATGTGTAAAATTGCTGTCAATATTGTAGTGGTGCTTTACTTGGCAAGTTCCTATGTTAGAGAGATTTACTGTATGTTTAGAATCAAATCGCTAAGAGTTACTTTGATATATGCACTTGTGAGAGACACTTACAGACAAGTGATTAGACAAAATAATAGGGTGAGTTTGAAGAACCTGCTTATTACTGCTATGTGTTAAGTCTGGCATATATGGAATATTTGTATAACCTTATAAACATGCTGTAAACATTAATGTACATTTAACATTTGCTCATGGTGTTTTCTAAAATGACCGTACGATTGAAGAAACACTAATGGACAGATAACGGTCTTACTCAAAGACCCAACTGTGGCAACTTGGTGGTGTTGCTACTTAAGCTTGAAACCTTCCAATCAGACGCCCAAACATTTAACTACTTGAGCCAAGATTCTGTACAACCAACAATCAAGAGGATCTGGCTACTTCACCCCACTAAAGACACTCAGGCGCTTGTTCAGTCGCTTGTAATCTTGAGATTAGAGTGCTGCAATTTGCTTTCCGACAACTCCTCTCGAGCGTGTCATCACACCCCTGGAACTGATTCAAAATGCAGATGTGCAGTTTGTTTTCAATCTCTCTCTCTCTCTCTCTCTCTGAAGTACTCCCACATTATCCCAATGCTGGGTTCCCTCCACTGGCTTTCTCTAACAGCCCGCATCAGATTTAAAACACTGTTGAGTGCCTACAAAGACAAAAACAAACCCCTACCTACCTGAAAGCACTTTTCAATCCTGTCTGTACCCAGTTTCCTTTGAGCCACAGTCACGGCTTGACTTAACTCACAATGCCTCAAGACACAAGAAGATATGCATCAAGACTGGACTGGCATCAAGATAGTGGAATACGCATTTCCTGAATGCCCCTATGTCTTCATATATAGAAAACACCACCTCCTCACTAGTCCATTGGCATGCTTATTCACAGACTCTGTATACAGCTTTTGTGTGACACCCTGATTTGTGGCTTGGGCGCTGTTTCACAAGTTTGCGGTATGCTACTGATGTTTCTTTCAATATTCTGTTTATAAGTTATGGTCTGTCAGGTCTCATGTAATTCAACAATGTGTTTGGTTTAAAAAAAAAATACTGATTATGAAGGGACACGTAAGTGCACAGTAGGAAGGACAAAACCATCATCCATCATAGACACCCCAGCTAAGTTCTTTAATGTTTCTGCCAATAGCACTGATGCAGTATTAGTTCTTTTAGCTGGTTGCAGTTCAACAAAAGCAAAATGTTCCCCAATAATACTTTCAGCAACAATGTAGATCATTGTGCATGCATAATGCAAGTCACCGTTACCTATGTATCGCTGAGTCTATGTAAAATGCTTCCAAATATACTGATATATCAAAGGTGAAACTCATCCAGATTTTAGTATTTTAGAAAAATACTGAACAGCCTAGCACTATTTTACATTCCTTAATACAACAAAAGAGATTTATTGGACACCATATGTGCGGTTTCTGTGTGGTAGGCTCTATAACATGATGTAGGTCATTGCCTCTAGCTTCCAATGCTCTGGCTCGTACATTCAGTAACAGTCTCTCAGTAGCTGTTTGCTCAGTAGATTTTCAGCGCCACTGCCTTTCCAAAATACTCCGGTGCTGAGAGATGGCCACTGTTTGTTTTCACTGTTACCAAGATGACCAAAACAGTCAGTTTCCTTGACTATCTTCATCTCTAAAATAAAAATATCAAATGCTGCCTTTTGTCTCAAAGAATTAAAGTTCACTACTGTAATTTACTGAACAATTGGGTTTGTCTTGCTTAACTTTTATCCTTTAATATTCTCAATACATCAATATTGAATCATACTAACACCAGATACTAATGGCACTGTTTTAGTATACAGTAGGTCAAATCTAAAAAGTACCCACAACTTAACTGTTTTCACAGTATAGCGTACAGTCAAGCTTGCGAGCCATTACAAATATGTATACTATATAGTATACAGTACAGTGCTTTAAGTTTATGCAAGCTTCCTACAGTACAGTAAGGTTATTTATATTTGCGCAAATCCAATACAACTTAGTCTAAAATGTATAAAAGTCTAAAATGTGCATAGATAGCAAGATAAGGTTGTAAATTTTAAGTAATCAAGGAAATGTCTCTGTGTATGCCTAAACTTATACTGGTCTGCTAACCGATAGTGATCTTGTAATTATAAGAATACCGTATGTGTACAGTAACTGATATTTTTGACTGTAAATTTGAGGCAGTGCAATAGAATAACAGAAAGAGAGAGAGAGAGAATGGACATGGGAATAGGTATAGAGCAGGAAACATCCCCAAAAAGACCATTAACATGTCAGCGGCGGTCTAAAGCCTGTGAAGTTTCCATAGCTTTTCAACCCGTCATAAAAAGAAAGCACATACCCTTATATTTTATGTCGGCCTACAACTTTATATAGTTGGCTAAATCAGCTTAGCAGCAGAATTCTAAATATCTGCACAATATTATCAGTCTTCAATGACCACAAAACTGGCAAGTACAGTATATCACTGTATTTTTCTCCGTTGCTAAATACGGCACAATAAATGATAACATTTATCGTGCTATGGATGTACTTCCTCCAAAAAATATACATTGATGGATAAACAAAGTCAAAGCTGCCAGTAAAACAGCCAGACTTCTGTCTCTGGCGGCCATGATAAACACAGAGGGCCCTTGTTTGCTCGCAGTCTGTGTTGACTAGTGGAAGATGGACTGCCGATTTGCCAGAAAGTTGACTTTCGTGACTGCTGGGGCCGAATGTCTCTGCTCCGATCCCCAGAAACGAGCAAAAAAAGCAATATTATCTCAATAGAATCTTTGTATATATGCTTTGCTGGGAGGCCAAGCTATAGATAAAAATGTGGACATCTAAAGCTGCGTTTGTGAACCTTAAAAGCAAACAGCTTAATTTAGATGTCCGGAGGGTTTGGAATGGCAGTACAGGGTTCTGAGTGTGCTCAGTGATTTTGTTCTGTTTGTACAGCTGAATGAAAAATCTTTCCATGTCACTTGAACGGTATGACGGATAACGTACAGGCTAGTGAAATCTTTGGCAAGATTTAATGCAATATAATAAAACAAACAAACAAACAAAAAAAAAACTTCCAAAACATGGTGACATGTCTTTAGAGGCCAAAATGGGTTCTTTGTCTTATAGTGGTTCAAAAGGTTAAATGTGCTTTTTTTTCCCCCTATAGTGCATTCCTCAGATATGATTCTTGAGAATAACATACTGTATAGAACTGTATCAATTGCCATTTACAGCTGCTTTGGCTGACCGTATGGACAGCAGGCATCTGGGCTAAGAGGTAAATAAAACCAGTTGTGGGTGAGAATCCAGAGATGGACAGCATAACTGATGAGATCTTCAACAGGTGTCCGCTGAAGCAATTCATACTGTACCCTTCATACGTGACTGGTGCCAGTCATTCTTGTTTTTTTTGGCTCAAGGAGTGTTACTTAGCCTTTTACAGGGGCCTTATTTGCCTTGGAAAAACACCACGCCACTTGACTTAACATTTAAACCACAAGTGGTATCCCACAGACAAAGGGGTTTTGGCTGAATCCTGCAGACATGAACTCCCTTTCTGTGTAATTTCTTTCCCAGTGCCCTTTTAAAGTCGAAAAACTGTGCAACCAGCAGCTCCATCAAGCTGCAATCTCAAGCATTGTTGGTTAAAAAAAGCCCACAGTTACAATATCACACAAGCTCAAATTTCTTTATGTGATCACATTGTTTTCCTGAGATGTACACATTCATAAAGTTTTGCATTCTTTTCTATAGCATTGCCTACATTAGTCATAGTGTCATATCTGCATCCACAGATTCTATTTCTAAGGATTCCCATGATTCACAGCCCACATGATGATTATTTAAACAGTTTGTTATTGATTTTACTCTCTTGTCTGCAATCGTTCATGGACTCACACACACACTCTGCAATGTCTGTGCCTGTGACATTACTATGATTTTTGTTGCCAACCTGTTCTGCTACATTGTTACGTATGAACTCACCTTTATTTAGCATCCTCCCATTAGCTCTGCCTGCCTGATAATCAGCTGTCACTTTTTTTTCGGTTTGTTTGTTTTTGCGTATTTCCTAGCCCTTCTATTCAATGCTTTAATTAAATTTTTTTAATAATGACAATCAAGATAATCTGAAGAATTTGATTAATTTAATGAAATTGCTATATAACAATCAATATTAAGTTTAACGTCTTTTTTGTTTTTAAAACTTGCTGGATGTAGCACAGAGTTATAATGACATCTGCAGTACTCTGGTGTCACTCGCACAATTCATGCCCGTTTAATTGCTTCCTGGAGCTCAAATAGAGACATTTGCCATAGAAGTTCGCAATTCACTTGAGAATTCTCTAGCTTCAGCTTTAGAAAGCAAAGGTCTTGCCACTTATTTGTTCCATCCATTAACTAATCTGTGAGCAAACTTTGTTTCATTTACCTTTGAAAAATCTACCCATGTATTAATTTGTGTATTTCATTAGTAGAATTTGGACAATAGTTTATGAAAATGGAATAAACATCCACTGTCTTACCATTAAGTCGTCATGATTCTAAATGCATACCTTCAATAAAGCAATGGTTTTTCTCAAGTGTATTTCTTTGTACAATTTGTACAGTGTGGAGTGAAATTGTGGCTTCGTAGTTAGCACTGTAGCATTGATCCTCCAGGTTCCAGGTTTGGATCGTGCTTCGGTGTCTTTGTGCGTCATGTTCTTCACAGTCCAAAGTCATGCAGATTAGGCTAATTGGCGTTCCCAAATTACCCGTAGTGTGTGAACGTGTGTGTGAATTTTGACACGAGGTGATAAAAATGTGAATAAATATAATGGCCACCACTGGCCTCCATGGTACCACGTTGGACTACAGAGGTGGGTGAATAGATGGATGGAAGGAAATTGCATTTCTACACTCTCTTGATATTAAATATAATGACATTGTGTTTTCTGTGTAAAATAGTTCTACTTAACCAAGAAGTGCGCAATTCCATTTACATGTTTCCTAAATATAAACTAGTGCTGCTGGTATTCATTCCATGTCATATCTACTAGGCAAATAAGTGTCTATTTATCTTGTGTATCAAATACAGCTGTTGTGTGGCACTTTATATTTTATATTTTATTTTTATTGTTGTGTCATAATTTATATTGTAAGTGTTACCTCTCTCTCTCTCTCTCTCTCCTTAATAACACCTTATTCAATTTATCTTAATGTAATTGATATTTCAATTACATCCACTTTTGGGATTTACACACCATGCTTGTGTAAATGTATCATGATTTCTACAGTATATGTCAAATTATTGATTTCCACAATAAAACTGATTTAATTTTAATCTATATTACTCATAAAATGATTCATGCAATGTGCCATTAAATAGCCATTGCTTAAACACACACTTCTGAATTAATCTCAAATATTACCATAGGGTATTTTACTACACAAATATTTGTAAGGATGAAAATTAATCTCATAGTTACTTTCATTCACCTTGAGCAATATGATATGGAAAAGCTATCTTACACTCAGCAGGACTCTTTCTTTAGACCCCTTTCATTTCTTTCTTTCTTCCTACGGTAAATGTATTCATTTATGACCTGGTGGCATGGGAGGATGCCTTCACCATCTTATGCATCAATCACAGGGGATTTATGCATCTCAGTAGGAGTACAGTGTTTCATGTGCTCTTGAAACAGAATATCCCTGGCTGTCTCTCAGCAAGACAGGAATGTGTAGTTTCCTGGGGGCCATTCATGTTATGTGAGGTTTCTCCTATGCTTCTGTTGTCCTCTTCATGATATCACATGGATAGCAATATCCTCCTGGCTTGTTGCTGATCAAATCTGTGAAACGGATGGTTATATTCGGTGGCTCTCATCAGATCTGATTTCAGTTCAAGTTGCATGAAATCTCTTATCACTGTAATGAAATACAATTACATCAGATAAGTGTTATCCTATCTGTACCCTTAAATGTTACTTTATCTCTACCCTACCCCCTCTTGAATAAAAATTAATCCCTCGCATACAATGGGGTCTAGAGCTGTGTTTTTCAATGCCATGCTTATCAAATTGCCTGGGTAGAGCAGAGCAGAACTTATGTACTGCACTGTTCACTTATCAAGTGCACATATGTTGATAAAACACTATACCTGTGATAATAACTAAAGAGTGTTTGATGTAATGAGAGATTTTAGTGTTTTGGTGCATAATATTTCACATGCATAATTATGGGCTTTTGTGGTTTCAACAAAGGAACCTATTGTTACTGGCGTGTTCTATTCCTAAGGGAAAACAAATGACACCCTGTTATATTTTTAAAGAGAGTTACATATTGGACCCTAATTAATGTTTAATAAATGTACATTTTGAATGCAGAAGTTTTACATTATCCTTAATGTAATATTTCAGCATAAAAGAAAAAAAAAATCCTCATAAGAAACTAAAATATCTAATTTTTACTCCCAAATTACCTCAATCCTACACGGCATGTTTAGTGTAATTAAATTTAACTCTCTTGGCACTTTTTACTTGACAAAACAACACAGTACTTTGGAGTTTGCACTGCCCCATTAAGAACAATTAAGAGCAGACCTTTATGATGCTTTTATCTCTTCTTATGCATTATAGGGCAATAGTTTTTACCTAGAATTTCTGCAAGCAGGGTATTTTTGTAATTTTTGTTGCTTGAATTCACTTTATCTTTTTTTTTTTTTCATTGAATAAATCATCCATGTGTGAATCAGTTTTTTTTCCTTTAAACCCAACCCATCCTAATCCCTGTCCTTAAAGCAGTTGTAAAGAGATCTGCTGTTACTTAGTTGCCCTGTCTGTAAAAGTAATTCCTCTAGCAGGTATACAGTTAGTGGGCACACTGGTAATCTTAAAAAAGTGAGATGGGCAGGAAAGAGGAAGTTCTGGGTCATTGGGAGGCAACAAACCTGGCCGCAGATAGATGTATGAAGTATGTGTAAAGCACCATATGGAGAAGGAAGGCCATTCACCCATATCCTGTAAAGGTTTAACACACACTCTGATATATGAGAAGCATGCCCTATTGGTTATACATTCAGCATTTCACAGATGTTATGTTTACTGTATGTTATAACTCACACAGAATCCTCAATTTATTCTAATGTTTTTATGTGATTTATTAGCACAAAAAAATTACGATACTGATCTTGCATAAAAGTAACACACACACAGCTGTGATTAAAATCTCTTGACCTCCATCATGTCCTTTTAAAACTAAATGTAATAAGGAATAAAATAGGATTTTTTTTTTTTTTTGAGCTTGGGATATTTATCCTAGGGGTCCCCACATTGGATTATTTGATCAACAAGACCTAGGACAATTTTTGTGCCAGATGCTTTTTCTGTTTCTCCCATTGTCTAATCGGGCATGAGACCGGCCTTGCATGCAGTGCCTGTCTTGTATAAGGAGGGTCATAGGGTTCGGAGTCTTGTCCAGCGCCCCAACAGTGGTGACCAACGGGGCCTCAAACCCCTGACCCTTCCTACGCAGACCCTCAACCGGCTAAACCTCCACTGCCCCAATTAGGGATAAAAGTGCAAAGTAAAAAAGGAGTAAAAGTGCAAAGTATAATCAGGGCTGTGTAGGATAATTAACCTTAAATTAGCTTATTGTGCATTATTGTACTTATATGTTTTTCTTTTCTTTTTAAAAATTGTATTGCTGTTTATACAGCTGCGTGATATAACAAATATATCATGATTATTCTTGAAGACATTTGTAATACACACAATATATAGTTTTGGCCACATTTAAATTTAGGAAATAAATACTCAAATTTTTTTAACACTTTACAATTTTAAAGGACAAAAATTCATGATCAAATCCACTGCTTTCTGTCAGTTACAACATACACTATGTGGCTAAAAGTATGTGAACATGTGGCCATCAGTCCTTGCTGAACATCCCATTTAAGATTTGGTCCCTCCTCTAAAAAGGCTTTCCACTAAATGTTTGGCTTGCTCGTTTAGCCACAAGAGCATTAGTGAGGTTGCACACTGGTGTTTGCTGAGGAAGCCTGGCAAGTAGTTAACATTCCAGTTTATCCCAAAGGTGTTCAGTGGGCTTGAGGTCTGAGCTCAGACCAGGTCCCTGAAGTTCTTCCAGACCAGCCTTGGCAAATCATATCATTTGGGAGTTTGATTTGTGCAAAGGTGCATTGTTTTGCAACAGGTTTGGGCATCTTAGTTGCAGTGAAGAAGGAAAACTTACTGCCACAACATATACAAACACATTCTAAACATTCCTGAGTTTCCAGCTTTGTGGCAAGTCTGCGGTGACCCAAGTTTGAGGTCAAGTGTCCATATACTACCTTTGGTGATATAGTGTCACAACATCTGCGTTATTCCAGAGAAGCATATTGAGACATAAGTAAACATGCACTTGATCTTTTTTTACCAGAATGAATTTAGATGTATTTGGGATATAGTCGAATAAAGTTTATTTATTTGTGATTTATGATTTATATGTGTTGTGCTTTTTCACTATATTTTCTTGCAGATCAGAAATTAGACAGGAGGAAATGCAAAAGTTATTGGCCAGGTATTGACTTTATGCCTGGCCAGTATAGATGACCTTACATATCTTACAGTGCTATCAAACTGTACTGGGTTTGATATAGTTGCATCACTAGACTAAAAAGTCTATTGTTAGATAATGAGATATGGTATAAAAATAAATTAGGATGAAACTCCTTTGAGTGACTTTCTGGGCAGAGGGCCTTTTTGCACTGAGTGCCAGACCTCAATGCTACCGTACATTAACTCACACATATTCACTATATACTGTAAATATTTATAACAGTGTGAAAAGGATTCAAAAGCTTACTCATAAAAAAAGTAACCAAATATATAATAGTATATACATACAGGAAAAAAGATGCTATTGTAATAAGGTAAAAATCAAAAATTAGGGTAGACTTCAAAGATTTGTTAAACATTTTAGATTTTATAGCAGAATATTTATGAATCTTTGAGACATCTTTATTAAAGGGTATGGTGGTCAATTCGCTTTAGATATATTAAACCGCTATGAAATGTATAGCATCCATAAATCCAATGAGATTTTAAGAAGCCTGTATTCCAGGTGAATAAAAGATTATGTCTTCCTCATAAAGAAACAGGCATGTATAAGTCCTCTAAGGTCACCTCACATGTTTCAGAAACCTTTCATAAATCATCCAGCAGTGATTTATCCATATATTTTTTCGGTGGTTATAAATATGTCATGGGCCAAAAGCAGAACACTTGCAATGAGGTGCTACCCTTTTTGTTAAAATAAAAGTCCAAGGAATGTGAAATTTGAGAGTATTTACATACAGAACAGAAAACTCTAAAACAACCTTAAATCCTTTGGCTGAAAGACAAGTTCATTTATTCATTCATACATAAAGTAACATAAAAACAATAAATTTGTAAGCACTCCAAACATAAACTTCATTCAGTTTTACATCAACCAAAAGATTTTTGGTGCTTTTTTTTAAAAAAACAAACTACTAAGTTTCCTCTACTTTCTTAAATGATGGAACAGTATTATGCCCTCTCTGGCTTCATCCCATATCTATATAGTCCACATGCGCTCTAAGCATCTCTATGGAGAGAGACAGAAATTTTCCAGTCTTCCGCAGACTGTCTTCCACAGAACTGAGTGCCTTCTCAATGTCAACCCAGCGTGGGAGACCTTAAGCATACAAAAAAAGAGAAAAAGGTACAGTACAAAGCAAAGATGAAGCAGGCCAAAGGCAGGAAAAAGCAAAGGCACTGAAGAATTGAGAAGCCAATCAAACCCAATAAACAATAAGGGGTTTAGTCCAATGAACATTATATTCTGTAGTTTACTGTATTTTTTTTTTAACCTAATTCTAGCAAATTGTGTAATGCCATATTTATTGTAATGCTTGTGATATATGATTATATTTTGTTGCATGCACCTCTGTGAATGCTCACTACAGCAATCCAAAGGGTTGGTTGAGAGTACATACATGGAGCATCATTCATTTTGGTAAAATCTTATCAAATTCCCTTGGACAATCCCATCTTTCAGCTTCTTGATACTGTATGTCCCCTGACCTTTACTAAAAACTTTTTTTAGTTTCCCCACATGTCTGTCTGAGAACATTTTTTCATTAAAGAGATCACACACAATCACACATCAGCAAACTTGGAAAATATGGTTTTCACTTCTGTTTTCTGGTTTCATGAGTCAGGTCATATAACATGTATTTATTTATACAGCTTATTTCAAGCCAAGAGGTCTTGGTCAAAGTCTAGCACAAAAAAAAAAAAGTTTCTAAGTTTTTAAGGAGTGTGGGTAAAATCTTTTCTCTGACATGTCTTGTGAGGGAGTGTTGCAGGCTATTGGGAGTTAATATGATACACATTGTTTATTTATAAGTGTATTATATTGTAGTCTATCCATCTATAAAAAATGTCTAGATGGTAAGTTGTTTAAGAATAGTAACAGTTTTATCTCTATAGCAAATAGTGAAAACAAGGTTCTTTTAAATATGGGATACTTAAAGGATTTTTAAAAATATTATTTGCACCATTTGTTACTGGTGATGGCACTGCAACTATTTTTGCACAACACAAAAAATTTTTTTGAACCCTCTGACCTCGACAAAATCATATGAATTACTCAATTAATCAATAAATTCACACAAAACTATTTAAAACTAGAATCTATTCACTCAGATTACAGCGAACATCAAATGCTCTGTCTCGATTGTTACAAATTCCATTATGTGTACCGCTCACCACTTTTCTTTCTAAAACTGTGGCTGCATCAGATGTAGCCAATATATTCTGGCAGAACTATACTAAGACGAATAAACATAAACAGATGCACTACATTGCCAAAAGTATTTGCTCGCCTGCATGACATGCATATGAACTTGAGAAACATCCAATTCTTAGTCCATAGGGTTTAATATGATGATGGCCCACCCTTTGCAGCTATAACAGCTTCAACTCTATGGGGTAGGCTTTCCACAAGGTTTAGGAGTGTGTTTATGGGAATTTCTGACCATTCTTCCAGAAGCACATTTGTGCGGTCAGACACTGATGTTGGACGAAAAGGCCTGGCTCGCAATCTCTGCTTTTATTCATCCCAAAGGTTTTCTGACTCTATGCTGGCCAGTCAAATTCTTTCTCACCAAATTTTCATGTCTTTATGGACTTTGCTTTGTGCACTGGTGCAGAGTCATGTTGGAACAGAAAGAGGCCATGACCAAACTGTTCCCACAAATTTGGCAGCATGAAATATGTGTCCAAAATGTCTTGGTCTCCTTTCACTGGAACTAAAGGGCCAGGCCCAACTCATGAAAAACAACCCCACATCATTACCCCCCCCCCCCCACCAAACCTTATAATTGACAAATATTGTTCTCCTGGCAACCACCAAACCCAAACTCGTCTATCGGATTGCCAAATAGAGAAATGTGATTCGTCACTCTAAAGAACACGTCTACACTGCTCTAGAGTCCAGTGGTAGCATGCTTTACACCACTTCATCCAAGGCTTTGCAGTACACTTGGTGATGTAGGTGTCAGGAACTAACCCGAGGTGACCAGAAGACGTAGCTTTAGCGGTTAGCCCTTGTAGCGTGAATGGTAAA
>JAQMYJ010000001.1:21411640-21424257 GCA_030014305.1 Clarias laeviceps
GTGAACTCAATGACTGAGCGGTGTACTATGGTTTGTTTACCTTTTTATACTTCCGGGTTCGCGACCGCATTACTTCCAGGTCCTCGTGCCGGTCGCGGATTGAGTGTGCATGACAGTAGGGCTTGGATGCAGATGCTCGGGCATGGAAACCAATTCCATGAAGCTCTCTACACACTGTTAAACTAATCTGAAGGCCACAAGATAAAAGGTCGGTTGACTCTGCAGAATTTTGCCGACCTCTGTGGACTGTGTGTCTCAGCATCCGCTGACCCTGCTCTTACGTGGCCTACCACTTTTTGGCTGAGTTTCTATCATTCCCGATCGCTTTCACTTTATTATAATACCACTACCCGTTGACTGTGGAATATTTAATAGCGAAGAAATTTCAGGACTGAGCTTATTGCACAGGTGGCATCCTATCGCAGAACCATGCTGGAATTCAATGAACTCCTGAGAGCGACCCATTTTTTTCTGCATGCCTACAGTAGGTGCTTGATTTTATACACCTGTAACCATTGAAGCAATAGGAATACCTGATGATTTGGATGGATGAGTGAATACTTTTGCCAATATACTGTAGTGTATTTATATTTTTTAAAATAGACTTTTCTTTAGCATCTATTCAATATCCAAACGTTTTCTGCCAAAATAAATCCTTCAGAATAGATGAGGTTTCTCTGTAACATGACAAGGCTGCAATTTATTTATTTAATTTTATTAAAGAGGAATGAACATGAGAGGTTGGTGAGGAAAGCTAAAAGCTAAGTGAAAACAGAACAGAAAACAGAAAATAATCTATTTAACAGATGCCCTACCTTCAAAAAAATAAAAAAAGATTGTGTTGTTTAATTATTAAGGAATACAGTTGCTGCCAAATTACTTTGGGAATAAAGCTGTTATTAGGAAAATAACAACGTGATAACAGTAACTCTCTCTGCTCCATCACACCACCCCTGTTGATTATTTTCCTATAACAGCCCTTCCTGTATCACGTTCCTTATTTTACTTGTGTTCCCCTTCATTATTTGCAAAACCTTTGCAAATGTAATATCTGGTTAGCCTACCATTAATACCGTGCTCATTTTTAATATATTGGTTTGTCATTTGGTAATACACTCATTATCCATGGTGCATAAACCTCTCTCTTTCACACACAGACTAATACACACCCTGTGTACAATGGAGCCTCTTTATACCCAAATATGCCATAGCTGGCGATGCCCACCTCCAGTTTCACATGTAAAAAGGCCTTGGCTGGTAGTAAGGCAGAAGTTTGGCAGTCTTGCTATGCATAATTCCCACCCTTTCCCAAGGTAATTAATCTTAAAAAAAAATAACAAGCTTACTGGCAGGATACTTCATGCTCATTTTTGCTTTTTTGAATCATGCTAAATGCCTCATAAATACAGTACGTTATATTCACAAATTCTCACACATGCTTGATGCAGGCTAATTAAGAAATGTTTTTCCTGTTATAAGAATTACCATTTAACTCTATATACCATTATAATCTTGGGTTTAGATTGAGCTTATTGTTAATAAAATGTTAAAAACCATTTTCCCTCCCTATAATATTCTTCAGAGACAGATATCACACACATACTGTACACTGCTCATCCAAAAAAATATCCAGTTCGAGTGACATGAAATATCGCACACACACATATTTCATTGGACTGCTTTTAGCTTTGATTATAGCTGGGCGTCGTTTAGACAATCTTATGAAATGTCACAACATTTCCATCCAGGGTCACATTAATTTCTCTCCAAAATGATAAAAATCTTCTCCAGCACATCCCAAAGATTCTCTGTGTGAAATTGATGTCTCATGCTCCCCGAACCACACACAATTTGACACTGATGAATCCTGGCATCGTCGTCTTGGGAAATACCCGTGCCATCAAGGGGGGAAAAATCCATTGATGAAAAAACCTGGTCATTCAGGATATTCAGGTCGTCGATTGACCTCACTTAACAAGTGACTTAGACCAGCAGGAGAAATCTTAGATCATAACACTGCCCCAACAGGCTTGTATGGAAGGCCACTAGGCATGATGAATGCATCTCTTCATCTGTGTTCTTACCCTGAAGTACAGATCACCCTGGAACAGGGTAAACCTGAACTCATCAGACCATACAGTCTGACCTTTTTCCAATGCTCCCCAGTCCATTCTTCATGCTCCCTAGCGTACTGAAGCCTTTTTTCTGATTAGTCTAAGAGATAAGTGGTTTTCTTAAGGCTACACAGCTGTTTAGTCCCAATCCCTTGAGTTTCAAAATGCTCTTACTTTCACTACAAAACATTCTACTGTTATTTTTTAGCGTTTAAGTGATCCATCACTTTCATTCAGGATAGATTTTTTTTTTTTTACCACATTTCTTCCTTGAAGATGATGGTTCACCCCAATCTTCCCAAGTTTTAATTCTTAACACAATGATACAGTAGTAGTAAAACCTCCTCAGTTGCTTTCTTTGCTTGATGCAGGACAATAATTTGACCCTTCTAAAACAGAGTAGGGTAGTACTAAAGAAATAGTAGTAGAGAAATCTTGACATGAAGTGATCTGATGGAATGACACAGACTCTGGGCAAGATCAGGAATGTACCAGATCATCCATAAGAAAACAAAAAATTTACAAGGCCAAGGAAGCCAACCCACACATGAATAATTAATGAATAAAGATAAGATAATGAAGGAAAACGTATGAAATTGAGAGCGGTCACTCAACTAGGCCTAACAAATTATAATATATCTAATGAATACCTAATGAATATTGATGGAAAAGTTGGATCTAATAAAGAAACAAGGAGCGATAAGGTCACGTACAGTATATAAACCCATGTTGCATTAGGGAAGTGGGAACCTTATGGGGCATCTGTTTATCTGTCTGACGAACCAGCTGGTTCAGATTTGTCTGTCTTCAATAAACTTGATTTGATTTTTCTCTACTCAGAGTTGCTCAGTGATTTTTGTTTGAAAATGGTTAAAGTCCTTGATATTTGCCACAGCAATGAAAATACTTAAATTTTACATGTAAGTACAGTGTTGTGTTTAACTAATGTCATGTATAGTTCTTCATGCTTTTAATGTTTTTTAACGGTTGCCCAGAAAAATATATATATTTTGCTCTCTTTCTCTGCCCCTATCTCTTTTAATAAAAACAATAAATATCCACTAACTTAGACCTACATCAGGGACTTAAATCCTCATGGAATGTTAGAAAAACATGAATAAGGGCTCAGCCGTCTTTTGAAATGTCTTTCATGTATTGTACCTGTCAGTTCCAAGGAGGAGCCTGCAGTGTTGAAAGAAGATTATGAGAAGCATGGCGATGAGAAGATGACAGGTAAAATCAGCCATTGAGCCGAAGTGCCACATGATAACAGAAAGTCGAATGCTTCTTCCACATCTGAAAGACTGATGCTCTTGTTTTCCTCTTGAGTGTCAGTGTGCATGCAAGCACCAGTGTTCCTGTAATCTGTGCCTTCAAAGTTATTGCATAGGCTGTGTGATGGATAGTCAACTTGGAACAAGAATGATGTAGTGGTGCTATGGATCGCAAAACTCATAGTCTGCATCATATCATTGTTCGTGCACATGGATCGGAATGTTTTTTAGATTATCAAAAAAAAAATGAAGCATAAGGCATTCTTCTTCTTTTCCTTCTTTTAACCTTATTTGATGTAAAAACAGACTGTTTTTTATTTACTATTATCTTCCTCCTCTAAATAATAGTGAATTTAATAATAATAATAATAATAATAATAATAATTATATGATTGGGCTATGAGTTCTAGTACAGATATAATTTGTCCTGGTTTTATCAGAGTGGGCAGATTTTCAGACAAGGTGCAAGAAGGGTTTTGTTTGTGTGATCTGGCATTCCTGGCCTGCAGAAAGCTTTCAGTTGAGAAAGAAGGAAAGTTTGGTGGAGTTTGTGCATATGTGAAAAAAAAAATCCACTCAGGAATGAGTCAAAATGTATAACACTAACCCTAGCATCAGTAAAATTTAATTTTGTTTTAAACTTGCACTTTGCATGCATGCCAAAAAGGGCTGCACAGCCGCGCCGACTTAATCCATTACATCAATTACTTAAATATGTAATTAACTTCCATGGAGTGCGTCGAAGTCACACAGTTTAGTCTGAGTGTTGGTGGGCGTGAGTTCCTGGGAGTCTCTATTAGATTCTATATACTGTACGTAGATTCTCTACGCGCTGCTTTCCAACGCATTGACGAGTTGTAAACAGTTTGTTTATGTGTGTCCAGACTTTTTAAACTAAGTTGTAAATGAAATTATTGAAATGGTTGCTTCCTACATGGATTTCATGCTAATGTCAGTTTTTTATATAAATTCAGTCACTGTATGTAATTCTGCCTCTGGACTTATTATTTCCATACAATGTTTTTTTTTGTTTGTTTGTTTTTATGTGGGAATATTTTTATTTGTATTTTTTAAAATGAGAAAATGCTGAAACATCAAAAGATTAAAGAAAGTTATTGTGATTATTTACCGGCAAGTTAATAAAAAGATTAATCTTCTAACCAGAAAATTATGGCAAAATAAGGCTTAAGAAATAATCGTTAGACTATAGATTACTCACTTATCGTCTATACCGCTTAACTCTGTATATAGGGTCACGGGGGTCCTGAAGGCTATCCCAAGAAACAGGGCACAAGGCAGGGTACACCCTGGACAAGATGCCAATCCATCACAGGGCAATTTGGGAATACCAATTAGCCTAATCTGCATGTCTTTGGACTGTGGGAGGAAACCACTAAGCATGGGGAACTCAGAGGTGCAAATCGAACCTGGCCAGGAATCGAACCCGGAACCTGGAGGTGCAAGGCGACAGTGCTAACCACTGAATCATGAGGAATAATCTGTATTGATCACAGATTAGCTCAGACAACTATAAAAACTGTGAACTTTTGATTAATTGAGCTACTGAAGACAGACCAAATCTACTGTCTGTAGATAATAATAAATACCCACATTCTTATTTTACTGTAAAATGCTTTAAGCAGGGCTCACAAAATCACTTGCCCGATGTCCCAGGGCTATTGTGTCTTCCAGTTGGGCTACCATAGGAAGAAATCAGCCTTGCCCGTCGGGCTATCATAGGAAGGAAAAATATATGTCAATGCTTTTGCATTCTTTCGCAAATGTAGCTGGATAATTATGTCATTTTCGGGCATCGATGAGCCATTGTCAATATGTGAAATATTGAAAACGCGTTTGAATTCGCGCTTGTTTTTTACTTTCACTTTGTGATTGCGCGAACTGTGTATAGAGAGCGGCAGTACTGATTGGTCAGTGACGGATTAATTGCGCACCAATTCCTCTGGCATCATCTTATCACTCATTAGCTTACTATTCAAACGTGACAAGTGAAATCTCCCGCACCAAGCTTAAACATGTGATGGAGGTTGATTGTGCAGAGAATAAAAAATAAATAAAAAATCACTGACAGTTATGTGTGTGCATGTGTAAAAATAGATGGATTTACACAGGTATTTTAATTCTGCTGAACCAAATAAGACAGGTCAGGGTGAAGAAGGGACATCCAAAGAAAAGCCTATCACTAAGCGGAAAAGTTATGACAAATCAGACTATGAGGCAAAAAGAAAGCGCAGCTTTTTGGTTTCATGGACAAAATAATTTCTGTGGCTGGAATATGACAAGCTAAATAACAATGTTCTGCCAGGTGTATTGTGAGTTTCCCTCGATTTCTGACTAGAGAAGCATCTCTGTTACTGGGACCAGTAATTTTAGGAAAGATCCCATCAGATCCCATGAGAAATCTCTGCATCACAAGAAATCTTTCCCAGAACAAACACCAATTGCAAAAAACATACTAAAAATAAAACAAGCACAACAAGAAGTCCTGAAAAAGCCGTTTAGAACAGCATACTATGTTGCAAAGAATGAACTAACGTTGGCAAAATTTAGCAGTCTTTGCAAACTTCAAAAAGCAAATGGCCTAGATCTTGGTTCCACTTACCTCAATGACCATGCTTGCAGAGAGTTTATTGGAGCAATAGCACAAACTTCAAGAGATCAGATCGAAAAGGAAATTCAAGAAAGCAAGTTCTTATCCATTTTTGCAGATGGCAGTACAGACACTGGTATACAGTAATAGAACAGGAGTTGGTTCATGTCAGATATGTGAGAGATAATGGTGACAAATCCACATACATGATCAAATGTCAGCCAGTCAAGAGTGCAAATGCTGCAGGTATTTTAGAGGCTATTGATGAAGAAGTGAACACCATGGGTATCAGAGAAGACACATGGAAAAAGAAAATAGTGTGCGTAAATTTTAATGGTGCAGTGATGATGGGTGAGAAAACGGGAGTAGCTGGGAGAGGATACCCCACATCATAACAATCCACTGTGTGGCACAAAAATTAGAGCAAGCCGTGCTGGATAGAGTGAAAGGCTGTGAGTACCTGGTGAAATTTGAAAACCATCTTTAAGATGTACTACTATTCCCCAAAGAAGTGAAGAGAACTGACAGAAATAAGTGAACTGCTAAATGAGAAACTAGCACATTTCAGTGGTCTGAAGAGCACACGGTGGCTTCCAAGCCAGCTGAGATGTCTGAAGGCTGTGGAAAAAAAATGACACTCCCACTGTTGTTCATATGGAGAACATGGCAGGAGGAAGTGATGTCAAGTCCGAGGATGCAGCCAAGGCTAAGGGGGTGGTGCAGGAGATGAAGACTGAGAAATTTGTTCGCTTCCTGCATTTCATGTTGGACTATAGTACCATCTTATCCATGTGCTGTAATGATTTTCAGCATGATAACCTAAACATCACACGAACAAATCAGTTAGTTGAGAGCACCACATCATGCTTACTCAGCCTAAAAACAAAACCAGGAGAATACCAGAAAACCTTGGACACAAAGTTCACAGCAAACAAGGATGGTAGCATTTGCTACTGTGGAACTCAGCTCACAAAACGTCAGCGACCTGCTAGAAGAGGTGAGGGCACAGACAAAAACACCTTTGGTGCAGAGATTCAGAAGATTATGGAAAACACAGTCAAGTACATGGACAACAGATTTAAAAATCTGCGTGAAAAGCCTCTCTCTTGTTTCAAGGTTTTTGACCCTTCCACTCTTCCCTACCCCAGAGAAGAGCTGGCAAATTATGGGGATGAAGAGGTGGATTATCTTGTCATACATTTTGCCAGTTTGCTGGATGAGGAAGAGAAAGAGAAAATTCCACAAGAATGGATGGATCTAAAAATGTGGCTTGCAAAACACCGGGGTAGCAAGGTACTGTAGATTTGCTTGTACAGAGATCTCCTCTCTGAGGATCCAGAACACCTCCCTCATACTGTATCTTGTTGGTGGTGAAATTAATGCTGACACTTAGTCCATCAACAGCCATCTGTGAGAGAGGATTTGCTTGCATGAACTGAGTGAAGACAACACATCGTACCTCTCTACACCCTGAAACACTGAATGACTGCATGCAACTCTCCATTAATGGGGAAACAGTTGAATCTTTTTGCCCTGACAAGGCAATTCGTTTCTGGATGTTTTCTGGAAAAGGTTCAAGACACCTGGATCATAAAACCCCGACAAGAACAAAGAGCAGTGAAATAAAGGCCGATGCACAGGAAGAGAAAGCTGATGAAGGAGATTCTATGCCCTCAACGTCGAGTGGCATTGTCTCATCCGTGAATTCATGTTCTACACAGTTCTTACAAGTTCATAGAAATTTCTGTTCAATTAGAACCAAATATTTGAGTTGATGATTGTAATTTTTATACAGTTGTTGTAATTTATGTTTTAACAATTTTTTGGATTGCTGTTTTGTTTCCTTTACAATATTACACATTAAAAATAATCTCTTTTTTATTCGGGCTACTTAAATTTATTTTGGCCTACCAAAAACTGAAGAGTGCCTGCCCAAACGGCTACCAGGGATTTAGAAATTTTGCGAGCCCTGGCTTTAAGAAAAGAAGTCTTTTTACTTTAAGTTTAGCTTTTTTACACCAGACTTCCCAATGAAGTATAGCTGCATGTATATGGTTTGACCGTATGAATTGGATAAGGCTTAAGAAACATATCTGGAAGCAAGTGAAGCAGGTTGTTTGCTTAAGCTTTTAAAAGTGTGAGATGCAGAGAGTGCCAAAGTTAACTGGGCACATGCACTGCCTTAAAAAAAACATTCAAGCATGTCCTGAAAGTGTGCGTGAGAACCAGGCCAAAGAGTCATTGCTTTCTCTTTTCCGTACTGGCATATAACTAGATTTAAAAGCACATGTGAAGGAGGAAAGCAGATGTTCAAACCACAGGAAACATCATTAGCCTCGCAAACATTCATCCCAACGAGGCATGGAGACCCTGGTCAGAGTATAACTGCCCCTTTTCAGCAGCAGCACTATACTCTCCTTTGCCCTAACTCTCTGTAGTTTCACTAGTCATTTTTGTCACACATTATGCTATCTTTCATTTACTGAAACCATTCCTATAACTCATATTAAATTCCACTTTGTACTTTTTCACATTTGCTGCATCTCAATCCACTGCCCTCATCTCTGTTCTTTGACCGATGAGTAATCCTGCTAGCCAGGTTTTTGTTTAGTGCATCTCAAGGACAATTTCCTTGTAGTTCCCTGCTCTTTTTTTTTACTCCATCTTTTTTTCATGAGCCTTGAGCCTTGCTCAGTTCAGGGATAGGGCAATGAATGCAATCTGGGAGCCATATGACACCCACTTCTTTCTTCTTCTTTCATCATCTTCTTTAATCTTTCACCAGAGCCTTTACAGTTTTCAGCTCTCATCCAGGAACACATAATAGGGACATGGGAAAGGGACAAACACAGCAATACTGCCAAGATGGAACAGTAGTAGAACATTCAGCCACAGGACATCTAAGAAAAGAACAAGATGTCAGCAGTCTTAACTTTCATGTACGACTTTAATTGACAGTAATGGTCAATGTAAATGTCAGAGCAAGAGACTTCAATTGCTTTAAAATATCTGAAGGTGAAAAATTACACCAGCCACAGTGCCTCAATATACTGTAATGGAAGACATAGACCCCTGGCTGACCCATGTGTAAACTTGTGAGCATGCCTACAGTAGGTGAGCAGGGTTGGATCCTTGGAACTGTTACGCTTGAGGTATAATTCGCATTATTGATGCTTGTTTGGAGAACAAAATCGAAAATAACCTTTTCATGCTTTATTCATGTGTCAAGAATAAACAGTGGCTGACTATGATAGGATCTGATAGGATTCAGTGTGGTTGTAACTACTTACTTTAGGCATCTTTAAAAATAAAGAACGCTCACTCATCTTTCTATCTGTTTTTGTCTTCATGGTCTGAGCTGTTTAACCATCTCTTGACCTTCAGCCAGCCAGTGCAGGTAAGGTCTAAATGCACAGGTGAACCCCAGCAGGTGAAAAGAGCTTTTCCTTGACCCTCTGTTTTAGTGCCCTCTGCTGGACACTGATTGATAATGGTGAACTGACATTATGGGCGACATAAAAATAACAATACAAAAAGCCGAATTAGAAGAACCTCACTGTTCTATTTTGATTCTCTTTACTGTATGCGCTAGATCATGGGTTCTCCTGCGAGATGCAATTGAGGTTGGTGCATAAAACGTTATTATTTAACGTTATATTATTCCCTAGATCATATCTATATCGTTTATTACTTTTGTATGCTTTTTGCTATATTTAAGTAGAATTCATTTATACAGTATATCCTATAGTCCCAACAAATGGGACACACATTCAATCAAAACCCTGTATGTGGAGTGCTGCAAAATGATTTTTGAAGGTGCATAGAAACACCATGAACAATGCATGCAGGGCAGAATTAGCCCAATATCCATTGCTTATAATAATATTCCAAAAAAAGGCAATTAAATTCTGAAAACATACAGTATACAGAAAGTGATTCTCACTCACTCACGTATTGTTTATAACACTTTATTCTGCATATCGGATTTTGTAGGGCCTGGAACATATCCTAGGACACTTAAGGCACACACATACACATATACACATGCTCATTCACACACTATAGGCAATTTGGAAACGCAAATTAGCCTAATCTGCATGTCTTTAAACCAGAGTACCTGGAGGAAACCCACAAAGGACAAGGAGAACATGCAAACTCCATACACACAGACCATGAGGCAGGAATCAAACCCAAAACATGGAGGTGCAAGGCGACTGTGATAACCACTATGCCACAGTGCCACACTATCATTATAAAGTTCTGCAGAGTTGAACAAAGACAAAAAATGTTCCTCATCCATCTAGTCCTGAATCGCTGTTCTACAACACCATTATCCCACACCCACACATTGAAAACTCCAGACCAGAAGATATCAGCAAAAACAATTACGATTAACTGAATTGCACACACTAAAAAGTAAACCTTCTGAGCTACTGGGAAACCCAAACCAAACTGCACAGTAAGATGCAGCGTTCTCTGGCCCTAAACAGACAGTACAGCGTAGCAGATAATCTGAGCACAGTGATTGATCCAAAGCTGAGAAACACCTTGACAAAGTACAGACTCAGCGAGCAGTGTCTGGCCATAGAGACGAGGCAACACAGACGGTCCTGGCTGCCCCGAGAGAACAGACTGTGCCAGCAGTGCAGCACACTGAATAAAACTAGAGACAGAGCTGCACTTCCTCACTCAATGCCCTCAAATATAACCACATTCACACTGTTTCTCACTTTTTTAGCCCCTTTTTTTGTGACCATGGCAAATAGCACACACACACACACACACACACACACACACACACCCCAGCCACAAAGTGAACATGACCACATGAAATAACACACACATGCACCCCCCCCCCACACACACACGCACAATCCATTTATTTATTTATTTATTTGGTGTTGTTTTATGTGTACATTTCCCATGCATTATTATTATTATTATTATATTCAACATTCCTTCCTTTACAGTGGCTTTTATCACTGCTGTTTATTTTTTAACTGTATTGTTGAATATAGTTTATAAATTCATTTTCATCCATTTATTTCTGTAGTTATTTTCAGTTTTGTTCCCAAAGTCTGTATTCGAGCTTTGGCAGTACAAATGTCCATATCTGTCCTGCCAATAAAACACCCCTTCAATCTTGATTTGTCCCTATTTGTTCTCACTGCGCTATGGAAGACAGTCAAGCAATCAAAAACAGCCGCAGCTAATGCAAAAGGTGTTAAAAAAGTCCCTTTGCTGCAAAACAGCCAACTCATCACAACCTTGATTCAGATTAGGCAGCAAAACATTTTATTTACTGTAGAATTGAAATCAGACCTCTTCATGACCGAGTGCTTTTCTTCTGTAGTCACATATCAAACATGTGACACTGAATCTGCTTCACAGCCATCGCATAATGATTCGCATACTTTTACGCGGCCTAATTTCGAAGGAATGTGATAAAGTATTGGTATGCAAATATAATTTAATCACCAATAATGGTAGACATTTAGCATATTTTAATATATACTGCATTTATAAAACCCTTTAGTTTTATTAGATTAGTTTAGGTTAAAACTACAGTACCACAGTCTTGTGCTGTGACCGCTGCATGACCCTGTCATCTCTCTTTACTTATCTGACACAGACTTGTGGGAAAGCACAACACTGCCAGCCTGAGCATTTGTACTGCATGATTCTCTCCAAGAAAAAAAAAAAAACATTCTTTTTAACAGAATGCTGTGGCAATTACTCCTCTATATTCATACAAAATCTTCTTAATTTGAAAAGGCTGTGTTTCAATAAACAAAGAGCATGGTACAATAAAACTGTATATTTGTGCTTGATTAATATTACAGATGTTGAATAAAAAATAAATAAATAAATAAAAAAAATAATAAAAAAAATAAAATGACATGCTACGAATATGGCTACTGGCTTCTACAGAAACAGGCGACTACAGAAACCCTTTGGTTCAGTTTTTAGCTATTTAAACAGCTGCACTAGCATTTAGATTAAATGGCTGTCACAATTTTGCCTCACGAACAATGAGAGAGTGAAAAGCAACATCCCAATCACAAGCACATGTGTTCGAATATTCACAGTAAAACCCTTCTCAGTGAATCACAGCTTCGGGATTCACTTACTCTGTTATGATGACAATCAAACATCAATCGCACTCATCGCACAATACGGCCTGCCTCCACACACACTTGAGGTTGCCTAAAGCAGTTATTCTCAATCATTTGCCCTGCACATTTTAGTGTTTTCTCAGCTTCCAGCACTACTGATTTAACTAATCAGCTAATTAACAACTTTTTTTTTTCTTTAAATGAAGCAGATGTGACAGAGCAGAAAGAGCATGAACGAAAATGTGCAGGACAGGAGGTTCTTCTGGGTCAGAGTTGAGAAACACTGTTTTAAAGTGTATTTTTAAGTTTGCAGAGAGGGTGGGGAACGTCTCGGGTTACTTTGCTGTAACCCTGTTCCCTGAAAAGGCGGGAACGAGATGCTGCGTGAAAACGGTATGGGAAGGATTTCTCGTGACCGGTTGTGAAGTACGTGTGTGTCAAACACGCCAAATATTTTGGCATGTATAACCTCAGGCAGGTGACGTCAACCGATGAGGTGCACCTG
>JAQMYJ010000001.1:21424357-21486313 GCA_030014305.1 Clarias laeviceps
TGCTTCACAACCGGTCACGAGAAATCCTTCCCATAGCGTTTTCACGCAGCATCGAGTGTAGCCTTTGAAAGGGAACACCAAGGACACACTCTTTAATTACTCTCCTGGTTCAGGAGCACTATTTGTGGCCTAATAAGGGTGCAGAGTTTGGGGCCATGCAACAAAAACTGCTGTAACTACCATTTTTGTGCACAATTTAAAGAAGACCTTACATTCATGCTGAGAAATCAGCTGATGCCTCTTTCTCCTGATTTCATATTAAATGAAAACATGTTTGAAATTAGTTAGGTCTAGTTATTTGTATTATTTAGCTGGTGAAGTGGCTAGCTTTTGGCTTCAGTCATAATGTGTGTTCGGATATTGATTTTATTTACTTTTCTTTTTTTTTTTTTACCAATTTTAACATTATTATATCCACCTATATTAACTTAAAACGTCTATAAAATATCAAGAATTGTGGTGTGATTTCTTGATAACATGACAAGTTACACTTTTTTTTGTTTTATTAACTTCAAAAGAGAAGAAAAGCAGAGGCGGAGAATGAACATTTTAACTGTTACAATGTAAGTGATACATGAAACTTACTTTTTTCATGGGTGTTCCACAACATTACAGATATCTATAAATAGATACGTGTCAATATTTAAAGGAGACCTATTAAGATAATTAACTTTTTTGATAGGTTTTTGGACAGTCTCGTTAGTCTCTAGTGTTTGCGTACATGCAAAAAAGAGTGAGAATAATATATCCACTTCCTTTTTTCTTTCGATTCGTCAGTTATTCGCGATGATTACATTATTCCTGAGGAAAAAAGGTTAAAAGACCTTCCTTTGGATTAGTGCCCAGAACAGACACAAAAGAGACAGCTCAGATATGTGTTTTGAATTAGACCATTGAGAAAGCTACAGCAACATGCGTGTTCAACTTTTATATTGCTGAACACAGGGTGTCATCGTGAATGCAATTCCTTAAATATACACACAACAATCTGTCGCTAGTGAAAAACCTTTTTTGTTTTTCTTCTTTCTTTTCAGAGGTTCGGACTGCAAAAGCCTCAAAATGGATGCAAAATGCTCTATAATGTCCCTATAATGTGAGTGAGCTGTTCCCCAGCTGTTTCCAGAGTCTACATTCTGAATGGCTAGGAAAATGTCCTTCCACAAAGAGTCGAAGAAAACTTCAGGCATGCCACAATTTTATTCTAATATTTTTCACAGAACATTAGGACTTATATCACTCACTCACTCATCGTCTATACCGCTTTATCCTGTATTCAGGGTAGATTTATATCAACTTGTTCGGAATATATTAACTTTCGTTCAGCTGTTCCTGTGAAGGAGTCGCCACAGTGAACCATCCAAGCCGCACACAACTTGGTTGGGTTGTATGGGGTGTGGCAACCCACCAACAGCAGCAAATCCGGATCCTCGGTTTCGCAAATCAACAACCCCGAGCCACCACTCAACGTGTTCAAAATTTAACTTTAAATAAAATAAAAAAAACAGTTCCATTAAGTCTGTGCCCACCACAACCTTACCTCTTGTTCCTGACTGATGGGACTGGAGCCAGATGTGGTAGCCTATTTGCATAACCATTCAATGTTCTGTGGTTCAATGTGTTGTGCATTTTTGCTTAGTACAGCTTTAACAACTGGTTATTAAACACTTACTGTAGCCTTCTCCTCAGCCCTCACTAATCTGGAAATCTTCTATTTCTGCCTATAGAAATACCACTCAACTAATGTTTTTTTCCCAGTATTCTGTGTAAACTCTAGAGAAGAAACTCTCAGGGCATGAATAAGCAGGTGTTTCTAAGAAACTGATAAAAGGATTTTATACATTTTTGTGTTTGTTTTTAAATGTTAAACAATAGCAGTAAATAATATTTATTTAATATAAGGATCAACTGTAACCTTTATATGTAACTGTAACAACTGTAACACATTTTTATAGATAAAAGTTTTTAAACGTTTATATAAAATGTCTGTCCAAAAACACATCATAATTATGCTCTTTAATATATTACATGGATTCACATAGTCACTTTGGGATGCCGTAATTCCCAAAATTTTGTTCTTTCCTGTGTGCCACTTCCTTATGGAATGAGAAGAATTTCTGCCACTCTCCCCTTTTCTCCTCACAGAGGTTAATGACGGTGCCCTTCCTGTTGGCTGAGAGATGAAAGAGCCTGACAAACCAACAGGAAAAGACAGGGAAATGTCATACTCTTTTGTTTAAACACAAAAAGATAAGACGCATTAAATTCCATATGTTTACATGAACCTTATATTGTCTCAGCTTTGTAATCAGTTATTCATCTTGAATCATATTATTCAGCAACCAGACTGAAACTAATAGGAAATTGAATCTAGATATAGTGAGCAATATAGTGAAGGTCAGGAATTCTGGCCTACTTCACTCTGTTCATCAAGAAAAATCCCTGCATCAAGCAATGTCAGCAAAACGGAAATGAAGTTTAAGCGAATTAACCAGTGAGGAAACAATGACACAGGCTTTCTGACCGTTATCCAACACCAGATTCAAATCATATTAAAGTGTGCAGGAGCAGTAACTTGTAAAAAGAAGCAAACTTGCAAAATATTGCAAAGTTGGTTTCCTGACCAGTTAGCAGGGCGGCCAGGTTTGTGACTTCCCCATGAAATTGGTTTAGAATCTGGTAACTGTGAAGGCTATAGCATATTATAAACATTACTAAACCATTTACTGAGCTCCCATACCATATAGATGTGGAAACTGTACTTTTAGAAGAGATCACACCTATCAGGATAAGTGTGGACACTTTGTATTGACATTACCTTCTAAAGTTACAAGAGTACCCAAACCATGCCAGCAAATAACCCCCCAGGATAACAGAGATACCAGTGATTATTTTATTTTGTCGCATGACTGTATGGTGATCCTGTCTTTAAATATCTGGCTTAACTTAAATCCCACAGAGAAAGGCACAGGTGAGAGGCAAAGTGAGTGGTGCCTTTGATGACTTGTCATTCAGAGCTACAGCAGTTCTGATTTTGAAAGCAAGGTAATGTGTTTGTGATGTAGTGTTTATTATTTCTGAGTAGTTCTTAAGGTCCTCCTACAGAATGCAACCAAGATGAACACTGGCTTGCACCTGTGCTTCAAAGTCCTCACACAGGAGCATGTAGAGAATCAGCATTCTCTGCAACTGTGCCATGTGACACTCACCAACATGGTCTCCACGCATGATCCAGAGTCCAGAGACCTCCATGAAACTTTTCAATCGTAGCCAGAGCGGGCTAAGGAACCGACCATCGAGTTGGTGGTACTGGAGCAATTTGTTTCTCAACCCTCAACAGGAACTGCGTTTTGAGCCCAGTTGTCACAGGCTAGTGACACAGGCTAGTAAAGCCATGCGGCTGATGATGGATCACTGGAAGGCTTCTCTGATCTTTATTACTCTCTCTTCTCCCCTTTTATCCTTCCTTACTAGTTTGCTGGAACCATGGAGCCAGGGCCCTGTCATCATCACCACTCTACTCTCAATATAATCTGGATATAATAGTACTCTGGCTATAATTAGACCTTTGTCCAAAAAGGCCTAATACAATGCAAGACTTTTGGATGTGTGTGCAACTAATTTTAACAATGCTAACCATTAGACATATAATAAAATATATAAAGCCACAAAAAGAGAGGGAGCTGGTGGCTCAGTGGTAGGTGTTTCGCCTGCCATACGGAGGGCCTGGATTTGATTCCCAGCCCGGATAAAATGGGAGGGTTGTGTCAGGAAGGGCATCTGGTAAAACCTTGTACGTGCAGACCAAACGGTCTGCTGTGGTGACCCCCTTGCGGGGAGCAGCTGAAAGAATGACAACAAATATTAAGCCACAAAAATAAATAAATAAAACAAATAAATACAATAGTGTAGTAGAGCGTAATGTGCAACTCATCTTGCTGGCCATTGAACATACATTTCTGCTTGGCAGCAGGTTGTTTATTGTTCATCTCCAAGCCAACCACAGAACTAGCTGTCCAGATAACCTTGTTCAAATGTGTGGCATCCCTTCTTTGAAGGTTACATCTCCAACAGCATAGTAGAACATACTGGTGACTGAGTGGTAAAACATCAGAGTTTCTTACAGATGTGAAAAGACTCCAGAGATCTAGGTCCAGTTTGTGATTCAGCAGCAACCCCAGTTATATGCAGGTCCTTAACATTATCCCATGGTGGGCTTAGTGGTGCTCATAGAACTTCTGTATGTGCTGTGACTTACATTTAAAGTCAGTGGTGTACAGAGTGAGGCAGAAAAGGGAAAATAAAGTCTCCTGAGAAGCTCTCTTGCTGCTTGCCAAGGTTTTTTTGAGGTGTACTGTAGGCTCTTACTGTGGTCTCCTTGTGAGGTAATCTGAAATCCAGGTCACCAAATGTGAGATAACCTGCATTTCAATCCACATGTCTCCTAATAAAAGGGGATGGATAGTTTTGAATACTCTTGGGAAATCAAAGGACATGATCTTCACAGCACACAGCAATTTTTTGACCTGAGAAGCAGGTAAATTGAAGGGGATCCAGTGCATGATAGACATAAGGTCTAAAGAGATAAAGAAGCAATTGTGTGGATTTCCAAATTTTATGCATTTTGCATTGACTGACTTTTTGATTGGTTAGGTGTGGCTTGCCTTTATTCAACACTGGACAAGGAGAATTGGCAAATTTTATTTACTAGCCTTTTAAACTCGATTTGAGTTATACCCTTCCACCTAGATTGTTTGGGGCCCCAGCAATGTTTCGATTCCTGAGGGGCAGCTGCCGTCACAATGCATATGCCACCACTTATTTAAATGACAAAAGCATTTATAGTAATGATTTACAGTTCCATTTATAGCACCTGAGGTCTTTTGAGACTTAAGATGGGTGGGACTGTACAAGTGCAATTGGACAGATGGAAGTATAGTATCTGGGGTTTTACCTGGACCATGGACAGGTGCATGCCCTAATTGACAAGACAACAGCATTTGTGGCCAGACTGAGACCAAAGAGCAAAAGGGGGTGAGGCATTCAATGTCTAGCATTGGATGCCTATTATCAGAGATTTGTACCATTTTTCGGGATATTACAAGCCCACTTACTGACCTTACTAAAAAAAGAAGTGCTAGATCCAATCAAGTGAAAAGAGCCATGCAAGTGGACTTTCTGCCAGGAAAAAAGCTGTTGTGTGGGGGGCCCCACTATTGCATTCTCCTGACTTTTTTCTCTTTTTTGTTTCAAATTCTGACAGAGGAGTGGAGAACGTTTTGTCCCAGGTGGTGTAGTGGGAGAAGCACAGCTGATGCTGTATATCAGCTGGAAACTCTTAATAAAGGAGGCCAAGTAGAACTTAAATGAGAAGGAGTGTGCGGCCATAGAGCGGGAGGTCCTCACCATCTAATACTACATATTGCGGTGCCTTTTTCCTTTCTGATCCTGAGTATGCCCTGTTTCAATGCCCAACCACATGACGAATGTGGATCACTTGTTGGTATCTGGCAGTTTAGAGGGAGGGAGCTCAAAGACGAATAGCTCACTGGCCTGAGTCAGGCAGTAGGGTATGTGGTAGTGGGAGTATGGTTGAGCATCAGCCGTAGACAGAGAGGCAGGTCAAACCAGCAGGTACTGTAACCCATAATACTTTTCATCTGTGTGCAGGTCTCTTTGTGCTCTTAGTGACTCTCATAACCGATGAGAGGGAGTGTTGTACTGTTTGGCACAGTTTGCAAGACATGCACTCCTACACCACACCAAAAAAGAATTAACTTGAACCTGACAGAGTGAAAGCTATCAGTCTGGGATGGAATTTATTTCTGTTTTTTTGCTGTTTTTTTTTCAAGATAATTTTTCTTTAAACATGCACTGAAAAGCACAGGCTGAACAGACATCAACTAGGAGCTCAGTTAAAATTCCACCTGACTCTTAAGTCTTCCTCCATATTCCTACACAATAGGTTTTTTTTTTGTTTGTTTGTTTTTCAAAAAAATTTGATTGGAAAGTGTCCTTATTTCAGTTTACAGTCAAACAAATCAAGAAAATAGTCATTTGATTCTTCTTCTTGAACTCTGAATATTTACAGTGTGTAAAATAGATACTGCTTTGCGTGACCTATTGTGTGCCAGTAAGATGGTACAGTAATATGAAAGAAACAATCCTATGCTGTGAAGGTAAATTGGATTATGAAATAACTCAAAAAGATGCTTAAAATCAGTGAATCAATTATGTGCAACATTCATGCAGGAATTGAAACACTCAAAATTAGGGGGTTTGAATCACCTCTTACACATCATTATAACAACAAGAATACAGATTCTGTTCATTCTCAAGAAACCATTACTGGTAACATAGTGGGTTCTTCAAACACACACAAATGCACACACTTGCAGAAATACACACATGTAAGTGATGCTCAGTATTCCGCTCTGACTGCTGATGAAGATGCATTCACTTCTCTCTTAACTAGACATGAGTCATTAAGCAATATGCTGAACAGAAAGATGCAAGCCCACACACTTGGCAAATGTTGCATTAAAAGGCAAGTCAGCGTGCAGGAGGTTTTGTATTTGAAGTTGCTGGTGGGAGAACCAATTAGGTCACTAGGGGTGAATGTGTTTGTGTGAGACAGAAAATGGCAGACACAGGGAGTGACAAAGAACAAGAATGTGAGAAAGAAACGGGATCAAGGGTTACAGGAGAAGAGAGAATATATGGAGCCATGTGTTATAAAAAAGCAGCAGAGAAGTACAAAAGGAGAGGGAGAGATCACCAAAAATGAGCATGAATATCTGTGTATACCTCCAGAGGAAAATGGGATAAAATACTCCCCGTCTCCCAAATGCGATAAATTTGTGCAAGTCTATATTCATAGAAGGATTTTTTTTTCTAGCCAGGCATGTCTTTTACCATGGAAATCAACAGTGGGTTTTTACATGATACTTAATTTGGTATTGGTTTGTTTTAGTTGTGAGACATTCAGATAAATCCAGACCAATTCCTAATTACTCTGGAACCATCTGAAAAACCAGACATGATGGCAAGCGTTCAAGCAGATCTTGTTAGAGTACAGTTTATTGTAAAAGTCTTAATGAACTGGGTGACACTACATTTAGAAAGTTTTGTCTTTTTTTTCTACAATACAACATGAGCAACTGAATAGTTTGAGTTTTCACAGTTCATCGCATCTTGTGTGAGAAATGGAGTTCATTCAATTAAAACATCTAGAATATCTACTGTAGTAGTTTAATATTCTATAAAATATATGATTTCTAATAAAATAGGTTAAAACGGATTGTGTGTGTGTCTTTCTCTCCAAACAATCCTAATGCAAGCAATACCAATTCACTCACTGAATCATCACATTGGGTCTCATAAAATGGCTTATGTTAACTCATCTCTGCTGTATTGATAGATATTGTGTTTCGTCTCTTTACTAAATCCACATTCCTAAAGGCCTCACTCCTTTTACAACCCAAGCTGCACATTTCTGTCCCATTTGCTCCCATTTGTGCTTCTCTTTTAGCTTTTTATTGAGTGCAGCTTGAAGCGTGAGACGTTCTTCACACACATCATTTATCAACAGTGCCACCCCATTCCTGCAGAGTTGCACTCTTTCAGAGCCAAAAGACATAAGGTTTTATTTGTAGGTACCTTCCTGAACTTCTGTTCTAATCCATCTCTTTAGGACCTCTTCCCTACAACAGGGAAAATGAAAATAGATAATCATGAAGATAAACAATCTTAATGTGGGCTTTTAACCGCAGCGTGTGCCAACACCAATATAAACGTTGAAGATGTTGATTTCTTTCTGTGGCAGGTGTGGAGGTGCCAAGCCAAGAGTCCCAGACGGGAAGCAGCAGACACAGTGTCGTCCAGTTGTCCAAGTGCATATCATCTTCTAATGAGCCTGACAGATGCTCTTGGCCTTCTAACAGACCGCAAGCCAATCTGTCCCTATGCTGGCATTAACGTGTTTATCCTTGGTCAACGTTCATCAGCAAATGTTCTACAACATAATCAAGGTTTAAGAATGCTGTCTAGACATGTGTGGGTTTTTAAGAAGCATACCTGTTGTATCATGTATGCTTACAGGATTGACACTTCAAGAAAAAATGCCAATAATGTGAAAAGCATGATGAAGAATTTTAAGGTTGACCTATACATGAACAAGTTGGTGTGTCTCTATGAACAGCATTTCAACTTCCTGTCAAGCCTTCACCAACCTTCTCTTCCACACATCCTGCTGTCCGGCTTTTACATCCAGGACACTCCAATATGCTACTAGAGTTTTAGTGTAATATCCCAGTTTTGTGATTATATGTCTACCGTCACCTGATCACTTAGGGATTGTTTATAACTGTTTATGTCATGTGTTACTGTACATGACATAAACAGTTATAAATATGCAAGAGTAAGACTGAATTCAATATTTGTCCTGGAATATAAAATGAAAATCATGGTAACTTTGCCTTGAATTTATTTCTACACTACACTTAAAAAACTGACGAACAAAGCAACTTTTTCAAAGAGCTTAATGAGGATTTAGATTCCTAATGAGCAATTGTGACAGTAGCAAGGAAACACTTCCTGAGACTAAATGAAGAAGAAACCTTGACAGACACCAGACTCAGAGGCAACTCATCCATTTATGAGTGACCCTAGATGGTGACATTATGAATCCTTACTCTTTATCCCAATAATTGTTGAATACAAAGTATTTGGCTTAAGTATTGCTGTATAATGATTAGGCACAGTAATCACCAATGACCACCCAATACTATATTATCACGATGCCTAGATGATGATTTGGTTTGTATTGTGATTCTGTAAATATCACGATTTTATAAATATTCCAATGCAATATTAAACATTTGTAAAGATTTTGTTAAACTTCTAATAAATAAATTTGCTCCTACCACACAGACACTGTGCTGCCTGCCATTGTGTGATTATTTTAGAACACCATCTGTAGGATTTTAGAGGAACTGCAACATTTTACCACCTCAATTGCAAACATTTCTACTGTACATTAAAATTTAATTAAAAAATATATATTTTGGAGTCAATGTGGCGATATATGAATTGCCACACAAAAGAATCACAACACATAACTGATTTTTTTTCTTCTTCTCCCATCTCTAAAAATTATGCTCCTTGATTTACGATGGGGTTCCATATTGATAAATCCATTGTAAGTTGAAAATAAATAAATTTAATAAATCCAACCTATTAAACATCATGGCTTAGCCTAGCCATTCTTAAACATCCTCAGACGGATTGCCTATTGAATATGAATCGTTTTTGCAACATCACTGTAAGTTGCACCAACGTAAATCACACATTTTCCGAATTCTGGTCCTGGAATAACTCATACTCTGCTTATTTTTTGTGTTTTCCATTCTCTAACACACCAACTTGAAATCAGAATGGCTGGATATTAGCTCATTACTTTGGTCAGGTGTCCTGAGAGCAAAGATAAGACAAACATCTGCAGGACATGGTGTACTCCAGAGCCAGAGTTGGAATCTGGATCTCTACTACAGTATGTTGGTCATGACTGATGAGCTAAAAGCTAATGATGCTGATCAGGTAAATGTTTAGTAGATGTATTAAAGCAGTATATACAACTCAAGTCTTGTTGATTTTGTTTGCTTTACCGCTCAGAGCCACATGCACCAACTGTGTCTTGAGAAACAGAAGCCAGGCATGACGTGTTTATTTATCAGTTAATAAATGCATTCCAGATGACCGCTTGAGTCAAAGGCACATAGCATAACCAAAGGAGAAAACACTTGTGTGTGTGTGTGTATGGCAGAGAGAGAGAGAGTGTGTGTGTGAAGATGTGTGGATGGAAATACAACAAACAAACAAACAAACACAGCTGGCGAAAAACTTTCACACCCTGTCCGAAAAACACCTTTCCACCTTTCCCGTTTCCACGCGTGCTGTCAGCACTAATTGATTTTTGGCGCTAAAAGCATCTGTCCGTTAGATAACCGCGTGCGCTTGTTAGAGGGGAGAGTGCGCAGAATAACAGATAAGCAGTGACTCTATACTGTAGGTTATCAAGTGCGCGCGCGAATGACCTGACCTTCAACCAACCCGCACGCGCCAGTTCGAGTAAGTTCCTTACTCGAATTTATTAAACAAATATATAACTTACCTCAAACAGCAACAAAGTCCAGACGAAGAGCCGTCTCGCCGATGCGCTCATGCTAGCACTCACACAGCTTCACCTCTTGTCAGTTGAATCTGCGCGGGTTGAACGCGCTGTGTCTAATGGACTGTGGAAGCGCGTGGAGTCTCACAGCTTTTATTGACTCTCACCGTATTGGAAAAGTAGCTTCTGACGACACCACGTTTCATATTTACTTCCCAATTGTAGTGCACGAGTAGCACGTTGTTACTAACTTTATATTTGCGTGACGGGCTACCCTGACTACACGCTCTTAAAGCTACACCCTCAGCAGCTTTGACACTCTCTGTTCTGTTCTGGTCAGGACATGCCACATAATGGTAAGGAGGGGTTCTGTGCCACGATGCTACCACGCTGTCATTTTTTTCCCTTCTATTTTTCTTTTAATTCCTGGCATGAACATACAAGAGGTGCATATTTCAACCTGCCAACTGACTCATCTCTCCACTCCTCAGGGCGGTTGATGAAGAGGAGTCATTTCTGTTCAATCAGTCCTAGTTTTCCTTCTTGTATCTTTAGTGATCGAAATCAGATGCTTCATATCTCGTTTGAAAATAACATCAATACAATCAATACATAATGTAATGAAGTGTGGCATGTGCATGATAATTCCATTCATCCAGCCATCTATCTAGGAGCTGTGGAGGCCAGTGGTGACCACTGTATTTATTCCTATTTTTGCGACCGTTAACAAAGCCAAATAAACTAATCTGCCTGTCTTTGGCTTGCAGGAGGAAACCGGAGTACCCAGAGAAAACCCAACTAGCACAGGGAGAACATGTGAACGCGGTGCACACAGACCCAGAGGCGGGAACCGAAGGAAGTGGAGGTGCAAGGCGACAGTGCTAACCACTAAACCACACTGCCTTCATAGAAATTGCATTGTGCAAAATATGTTTTGCATTAACACTTGTATGAAATACTTTAATTTATCTTCTCTCTCTCTCTCTCTCTCTCTCTCTCTCTCTCTCTATATATATATATATATATATATATATATACTGTATATATTATACCTAATCCCAGTTCATACAGTAAGTGCTATCGAACAACTGTTTCTTTTATTAGACTACAATCTGCCACACTACTGTAGGTAATGGAAAACCTGAAGTGGACAAGGCAATTTTTTTTATTTTATATATTTTTTTGTCTTTGTTTTTTGTTTGTTTGTTTTGTCTTTTTCTAAGGCTTTTAGGCAGAACGGAGTCAAACTAATGACAATTTTTGACTGAAATGGCATCTGCCTTTCTACCTTTCGTGAAGGTCCGTGTAAGATGCACTTAGAGGAACACAATAGAGCAGGCATGTCTGGTATGAACTACCTGAATTGCTGGCTGACACGCAGGCTTCAATTCAGCTTAATCTCCATTAGCACGCCAAAGAGAGGAATTCAAACAGCTACACTTGAACTCACTTGCATGCACTCTTACTAGCTGGAGAGGGTAAATACCCTTAGGAGAATATGAAAGGTACAACGTGTGGGTTGTTGAAGAATATCATGCATTATTAGAAAATGGCCTTTGGCAGTGGTGTAATGTGTGCTTATGTGCTTTTATTATTCGGTAAACTTTATAAAAAAGTAACAGTGGAAATAATTGGAGGACACTGACTTTTATATGTTGTGATGATTTTAAAACTCAAAATGTCAATTCCATTTTTATTTTTATTTCTAAAAATAAATAAATAAATAAATAAATAAAAAGTGGGAAGATAAGACCTAAATAAATGTTTTACTGGATGAAAGGAGTCAGAATATGTCAAAAATTCCATTCATTTTGATCAAGTTCAAATAATTGTTTAATCTTTAAACTGATAATGTTCTTTTAACTACAGTGTATATACAGTGGTAGGGATGTCCAGAACAGTGTAGAAGCAGTTTAGATGTAAAAATTGTTGCTTTTTCTAGAACTTGTGCTTGTAATTGGTGTTTTCTACTGGCAGCTTTAGAACTTTAACTTTAGTATAACATATCTAATCACTACATTTTAGAAGTAATAGAAATAGATAGAAATAGATGGAAGTGTTTGATTTATCAGACAGACTAGATCTAAAATACATGTAATTGATAAAATGACATTTATACAGTATAAATTCAGTTTATCACTGACTGAATTTGTGTACTTTGATGTTCCTCCATTTAGCTAAGATGTCACTATGGGTTTCAACATGTTTAAGATTAAACCAAACTGGTTGTCTAAACTTTCAAATAGATAATGTTCTTCAGAAGAAAATATTTGATCCCCTAATGGTCAGACAAATGAAAATACACTAAGTAAGAATAGCTATACTTTTTTTTTTTCAATTTCTTATAGAACCAGTATTATAACATCATGAACATTTTACTTGGAATTCTTTGGGAAGCAGAGGAAGGATGTTTACAACAGGATGGTCAAAGGGCAAATGACCACGTCTGAGGAAGTTGTAGGAAAAAGAGCAATGTCCCTGTTTGCTGAAAGCAATGGAAGCTCATGGTCCCCACACAAATACTCTTTCTAAATACCTTTTCCCATTTCATATTTATTCATATTAATTTTACTATTAACTTTCTTAACAACAATGATCCAATCCCATAGAAGTGTTTTGGTTTTGTTTCAATTCTGATTGGTTAGAAGTTGTTAATTAAGTTTCTATAATAGCACAGCTTGGAAGGGATTTTCAAAATTAAGGCAAGTCACAGGATTATATTAATGCACCTGGGGACTTGTATGGGAGAATCTGGATAAAAGCAGATTTTTTTTTTTTTATGTTTGTAATGGTTTATGTAATAATGATTTATGTGAGGATAAAAAATTGCACTTATGCACAGAATCTCCAGTTTCTGTATTTTGTAATAGACAGACATGGTTTGATTAGGTTTTCAGACCGGGAAACTTCAGGATGAAGGTCCTTGCGGTTTCTAAGTAACATGAAAAACCTGCATGTTTTTACTTATTAATTTCAACAGAGAAAAAGAGAAAGAGTGCTTAGTAAAGGGATCACATACCGTAACTATATATGGATAAAACGTATGATGTCATTTTTTAATAAATAGAAAATTTTGGGTGTTGGCATATTGCTGTAAAATAGTTTAAATAAATTATGACAGCCATGCTATTATTGGAAACTGATCAACATTGGGAGTGATATATCTGAATGCCTCATCATGTTTTATTCCTTGTATAACCAACTGAGTATAGACATAAAGTGCATTCATGCACTGGCGTGCATTGGCACATGTGCACACAGAATCTTAAGAAGAGATACAACCTAAAACCTCAAATGTACGTGCATACTGTACTGAAGCAGGGTTTCTGAATGCCAACTCATCCTTACTGTCCAGATGATTAATATTCATGCTTGTGGCTCTACTCATCTGTTTCTGTTTTAATTTACCCTGTTGGGAACGTTGCATTTCTGCTTTGGTTGTTTGCCAAGTAGGGTTTGGTGGGGGGTCAGTGCCTGGGAAGAAAGGAACCTCTTGGCCTGTCTGTTCAAGGAATGCTCGGCTTGTAGCAAGATGCCTACCTGTCTGTCTATCAGCAGGTGTCCATTTCAGCACGGCTGTGCATTCCGATACTCCCCGACTGGCAGAATGTGTCTTGGGGCAGAACGTGGTTGCCCCAGAGTACATATACAGTGAAACCTCGGATTGCGAGTAACACAGTTTGTGAGTGTTCCGCAAGACGAGCATTTTTAATAAAAGTTTCGGATTACGAGTATCGAGTATCATGTATCACGCATGCGCTTCTTGTTTTTGAGGCCGAGCATCACGTGATCACAACTGAGCCAACGTTTTTTTCTCTCTTTTGCGCTGCGGAATTGTGGGTAATCGTCTCCCATGCTGGGTCTTAGTGCGCGTCTCTTACTGGTATAATCAACATCCTTGCACGTCTGTGCTGTTTACTATAACACTGTGACAATGTGTGTGTGCGTAAAACATATTTTATTTTGTGTCTGTATGCGTGTTTGTACAGCGCACGTGTAAAGCAAAAGCAAGTATCATTAGAGAGGTTAAAGATCCATTTTCCTCTCAGCCCGCTTTTTTGTTTGTGCAGACCCCTGCTACTTTCGCCTTCACAGACACACACACACTCTTTCTCTCTGCTCTACACAGAAACACTGCTCTGTCACGATTATTTTCAAAGGTAAAGTGCAGGTTAATTTGTTTTATTTTTACTTTACAGCAGTGATTCCGTTAGTGTGCCGCTCAATCAAGTGTCATTAGAGAGATTTCTTGTTTATTTTTCCGATAAAACAGTGTTTTCGTTGTGTGTGCACGTGTGTGTGAAAAGAGTGGAGGAAGAGTAACTGTGTAAGACGAGAAGGGGGAGAGGGGAGCTTACTTTAGATTCACACACACATACACACACACATACACAGCGCCTGCGTGCACAAACGGAAACACTTATCTGTCGGGATTTATTTTTACTTTTTTTTAAAGATACTGTAAAGTGTTGGTTAATTTGTTTTATTTTTACTTTATATTTAGTGTTAATTATTTTTATGTATTTATTTTTGTGGCTGTGGAACGAATAATTTGAGTTTCCTGTATTTCTAATGGGAAATTTTGATTTGGTTTACGAGTGTTTTGAAATACGAGCCCATTTCCGGAACAAATTATGCTCGTAGTCCAAGGTTCCACTGTATCATTCTCAGGCCCGGCTACAACTAGGCATGCACGCTGTGTTGTTTATTGATCCAAGGCAAGCCTCGTTTACCTAAGTCCTAGTTTATTTGACTGATGATCTACTTTTAGTTCAGCAAATTATGATTTAAGATGAAAGAGAAATTCACCATGCAAACATTATCATATTGTAGGTAATTCCTGCTGACCTCCTGCTTACACACAGCTCTATTATTAATTAATGTGAACAATCATACATTTCTTAACAATTGTTTTACTGTATATTTGACTAGGTCAGCATTACTTCTGTTTGAGAAATACAAAACAAATACTTCCCCTGACCCAGGAATTGCTATGTATTCTGTACTCTAGTCATTAAGCACCTCCAGCATCTCTCTGAGGAATATCAGTTCATTGCACAGTTCAAGATTCCAAACACTCAATCAGGGATTAAGTGTCTGAAAAGAGAACCTATGGTCAGTGAGTGGAAAGCTTCTGGGCTTCGAGGCTGTCTATTGTTACAGGAAAGTCTTTGTGCAGAGAACTGGCAGAGTATGGAACAACGCCAGTCTACGGCAGACTAATCATTCTCCCATACTGGTTTCATGGTGCTCAGTAAGCACACATAACACTGGGAATTAGAGCAGAAAGGAATCAAGTCTCAGTTCACACTTTATTTCTTTGTCTTTAATTCAATAGAGTAAATCACGGCTTCCACTGCTGTTTAGACATTTAATTCTCCCATCTGCAACTTCTCTCTTATCCTCAGTGACATCTGGATTCAACCTGATTTTTACTCTGGAATTGAATGGAACCATTCTGATTGGTTTGTTCACCACATGTGAAGGAAGAAGGCAGTAATTCCCATCCTGTGATGTCTCTGCAATTATTTGATTTGGTAGTACAAAATGCCTTGTGTTTGAAACATGCTGAACTCCAAATTCTACTGCAGTACTGCTGGTGATACCATTGCCTATACACAAAAAAGAAAATCTCTCTCTTTCACTCTCTACTTCTGACAGTTTCAGGGTTAGATGTAAAACAATAATACAAGTTACTTCAAAAGTTATAAAGGTTTGTAAAATCCTATTCTTAATTATTAATAGATTTAAAAAGAGAAGAATTTTATGGGAGATTTTGGACAGAAATGTTGAACAGTGCTCTTCATCGCTATCATCTTTCTGGTTCACTTTTAGTGACATTAGGAGTTGGACCCTTTAACAGGACCCTAAACTGCTCAGCTATGTGCTTGGAATAAATTATACAGTACCATATTTGGTATAAATTCTACAAAATGTAATAAAATATGCAAAAAAATTTTGCTTACATGGATATATGGAAAGGTTGGGCTTCCCTTGACAAATTGCATATTTTGTTTGTTTAATCATAGAAAATTGTTAACATACTAATGAAGAATTTGATGAATGTACAAATGTTCCAAATTTTAGAAATCTTTCCAGATTTAATCTCTAACTCATTCGGTTTTAATTGACTAATTAGGCAGGTCAAGAATTGCCATCGGAAATAAAATTTTCACCATGTAATAAATTCTCTTCAAACCTAGTGTTAACACTCAACAACTTTGGGCACCTTTAAGTGGCAGGCAGAATATCTGAAAATTAAGCTAACTGATGCCTAGAGAGGAGATAACTTTATGAAAATATTGTAAAGCAAATTTCCACCATAGGAAATGTCATTAATAAATGGCAATATGGCAGAGACATTTTGGAAATTAGTGCTATGGACTGATAAATGAAAGCCGTTCAAGGGTCCAACTCCGAACATTCATTGCCATAATCACTAAAGGTATGTTTGGAAATAGAAGCATTTGATGAAAAGAACATCTTGTCAACTGTTAAGCATTAGGGTGGATCTACAGTATGCTTTGGTGTTGTGTGGCAACCAGTAGTACAGGTTATATTGTACAGGTTAATTGAAGAATAGATTACAGTAAATAGCAGAAAATTCCAGAAGCAAATGTGAAAAAATTATTGACATGAAATTAAAGACAAAAGATAAAGATACTTTATTGTCATTGTAGTGATGCAATGAAATTAGTTTGGTACAGTAGCTCTCAGAGACCAGCAGCAATAATAAACGTAAGAGTAAACAAAAGAATACACACAAGAAGCAGTGTCTGAAAAAGTAAACTTAACACACAAAAAAAAACACTGCCATCTTAGATAGTTACAATTATTTAACATTTTTAATGTTAATCATTATTTTGCTAAAAAAGTCAATGCTGGCCACAACAGAAAGGCTCTAAAACATGCTGTGCACCAAAGCCTGACATGCACTAAAAGGCACCAAATGCACTAAAAGACAAGCCAGAGGATGCAGTGTAATGTTTTTGCCAATTTCTTGCTGGGATGCCTTGGGTCCTGCCATTCATGTGGTTACTTTCACACATATTACTGTACCTACCTAAACTTTGCTGTTGCCCAAGTACACCGCTTCATGGAAACAGTAGTTTCTTATGCCGATGGCCTCTTCCAGCGTAATCATGCGCCCAGCCCAGCAAAAATGGTTAAAGAATGATTTAAGAACAAAACAACAAGTACAAGGTGTTGCCTTGGCCTCCAAATTCTCCAGATCTGAATCCAATCAAGCACCCTTGGGAAAACAAGTGCAATCCACCTTGCAGGATAGGGTGAAATACTCAATATTAGGCAGGGGGTCATAATGTTGTAGTTGATTTCTGCTCTTAAATTTAAACACCCTGACAGAATTGTGAAATATTAATCCAGATGTTCCAATCATCCAGATATAATTATTATAAATATAATTTCGGGATAGTTGTGTCAAGTCAGTCATTATCAAATAATTATGTGAGCCCTGGTAAGTCAGGCTGCTAACTAAAATAACTTACTGTAAATAGCTTTAAAGTTTAAATACCTGTAAATCGCTGACCTGACAACTTACACACAAGCTGTCAGACAAAGTGTAAATGGCTATTAAGGTTCCACACTTGTGACTTGTTTGAATGTAATTAGAGTCTTTTTATAGCCAATGAGTATTTGAGGTTTTGAAAGACCCATGCATATAATCATCCCGTGCTGCAGTGACTTCGTTGAATATTGAGCCTGCAAAAGATCTGGCAAAGATAGCTGAACTTTATAAATCAGGAATAGGATTTAAAAAGATATCCAAATATGTAAAATATGTTGAAACTTTGATAAAAAAAAGTGAAAAATTAACTCTGTTTATGATTAATTCTGTTAACATCAAGCAACGGTCAGGTAGACCAGCAAAAATTGTAACCACCATGACAATTGTGTGGGATGCAAATAAAAAACCACAGCCAGCTTCAGCTAAAATACAGGCTTTTCTTCAAGTAAGTGGTGTGGCAACATGCAAAAGAAATAAGTACTAAAACATGGGCTGCATGGTTAGGTTGTCATAAAAAAAGTTACTGTGCCAATGCCAAAAACAGCGACCTACAATGTGCCAAACATCACGAAGACAAGCCTCAAAACTTCTGGCACAAATTCATTTGGAGTGATGAGACCAAAATGTACTGTAATGTGTTTGCCACAGCCATAAATGCTATGTTGTGAGAAGAGTCAACAAGGCGTATGATGAGTACACCATCCCTACTGTGAAGCATGGAGGGGTTTTTCCAAGTTGATGGCAAGATGAATGCAGTGTGTTATCACAAATGACTTGAGGCCAATTTACAATAATCAGGCCAGAATCTGCACATGGGATGCACTTTAGATTGCAACAGGCCAGTGATCCAAAGCACAAGATCAAGATGACCCTTTAGAGAAAAAAAGGAAGAGAAAAGTGAAGGTTCTGCCCATCACAGACTCCATATCTCATTATTTACTGAAAGACTTTGGGGAAATCTCAAATGACCTCAAGTGGTGAGGTCTGAACAGTCATTAGATACTGGGGAATCCATCCTTATGAAGCAAATTGAAGGAGTCATGTACAAATTACAAACCCAGAGCTCATGCTTTCAAGGAAGAAAAGAAATTCATTGATGGTTGTCAGCTGACCTCATTTTTGGCACATAACATTGCTGAGCCTTGACCTGACCAGCAGAAGCAACCCCAGATCAAGTAAGGTAGGCACTAGGAATGATGGGTGAATCATTTAATCCACAACTCTTCTTACCCTGAAGCACATATCACTCTGTTGCCATCCTGACAGGAGCTGCCTAAACCCTGGTTAATCCATAAATGGGGAAAATGGGCTAAATGAATAGAGCCTGGCTGTGGTTTTTAACTCAGTAACCACATACAGGCTAGTGATCCAACTAGGAACATCTGTAATCCAACTAGGGACTGTGGAGGCTAAAGATGATTACCATTGGATTTATTCCTATTTTACAACCATAGTGGGACCTCCGGTTAACATTCACACTTGCAAAATGCTATGGTGGCTACATTAATTTATACGCTAATGCATTTTATTGAATGCCATTGTCATACCCTACAGGTCATCTTGTGCCAACTCCTACATTACTTCTGGTAAGTTAATTCTAAATAGATACCTAAATAAAACCTATATTATTGAGGTTATATTATCTCAAAAATAAGAATGAGAATGCTTTGCAAGGTATACAGAGCCTTCACAGTCAATGATTCCTGTTTAGATAAAGTAATCCACAGCAGACAGCTAGTGGTTTGATGCCCGCAGGGCAGGCGTCACTCAAATTGGACACGCCCAGATTATGGATATCTTTATGTTTTAATATAATTTTAACTGACAAGTTACATAAACCTTCACCCCCATACATTTATCATGAATAGGAAATCTAGCGATTGAGACCAAAACCCCTTTTTTTTTCGTACCATTCTGTTGTAAAGTTGGGCATCTTAACATGAAAGTCTATGGAGATGTACAGTACTCACTTCTGGAGCCAGCTACTTTTGGATTTTGAGGAAGTGCATGTTTTGGCATTTCTTGGGTTGGCCTCAGAAATTTCTGAACCGGAGTGAAATTTCAGAACTTCACATGGTGAAATTGTTAAATGTTCTGCTATACTCTATAGTTACGAAAACTTCAAGCATTACTTTCCTGAAATATAAAAGTATCTCAAAAGAGTGAAAGTTGCATTCAAGGTTTGATTAACGTCATGAGAAGTGCAGCACCACTGCGCTGCAGATTTTTAAAAAAAATTACATGTCCAGTATCAAATTACAAACTGAATTGATTATACTTACGGTTTTTTCACTGAGTGAGGAATTCACACGTAGCTAAATAAATCTAGCCTAAAACTTTTATACATTTTAGAAATACCTACAACATTTTTTTAAACTGGCTTCTTACGCAGAAATAAGCTTTGCAGATAGCTAGGTCAAGGAACTATAGAATTTTCTCATGTTGTTTTGGTGAAATATATTAATGGTTATTTAGAGGTGAGGTGTCTAAATATATAATATAAGCCTTTTCATATTGTTTGGCTGTCGGTCAGAATTCAGTTATAGCAACCTATGGCAGGCTTTTGAGGCAACCATACATTTTTCAAGACAAACTCATTTTTCTGTGCATCTGTAACTCTTCCATCATCTTAACCGTGGCCACTAAATGTGCATGTAGCCACAGAGGCTGTACTTTCCTATAGAAAAAGCAGAAAGCAAAAATCTCAGTTCATGTTTTTTGGCATTATAAAATTGTACTAAAATATTCAAAACAAAGAAATTGTTTCTGTAGCTTCTTACTGGGATGCATGTTTTTTTTCTATTTTGCCACATACGTAGGTGCCCTCTTTAAATACAAGACTGCATTCATACACACATTCATACAAGCATGGGCAGGTTTTTTTCATTAGTTGCTAATTGCCTTTTTATTTTGTAAGCACCTGTGGTGGGTATTGATCTTTCAATGTTAGTTATTTCATCCCTAAAATTATAATTACCAGGGATCAGATGGGTTGTCAGCAGCCGAGCCCTAAAATACAGCTGTGAATAGTTTGTTTCTTGCCAGAAGAAACATATGCCATACTAATTCTAGTATGGCTCAGTGAAAATGACCTGCTGACCCTCAGGCAACCAAGCTGTGTTTTGGAACATTGTCAAAGCACAAAGAGACCAAGAAAACATGGTGCAAAATGACCTGACACTCTGGACTGCAAACAGTACTGTAACCACAATAAGAAATATTAAATATTAAATGGTCTGTTAAATTGTCACTGAACCTCATACACTTCATATTAGATATTATGAAGTCAGACCAAGACAATGAGCCATAATAACCTGACTAATGAATAATCTTATGTGATTTGTCAGTATGATGCATAATATTAAGTAACATAAGAAATGCCAGCACTGACTTCATCTAGTTCCTCTTACATATAATACATTTGAATGTAACTTCCGAGTTCTTTCCATTATGCTCTGCCACATTTTGTACACTTTTTAATAAACACGAAATTGCAGTAATATATATATGTAAAATTCTAAAATCTAGCATAATCAACCAATGATTAATATACACACATGGGTATATGGGCATACCAATATGTTGCATACCAACATAATTTCTTCTTTTATTAGCCTCTGATAACTTTTTATTTTTAAAATAAAAAGTTATTTTAATGTTTTAAAATAGGAATAAGTTTGGCAAATGAGTAATTCCTAATATAACTCATTTAAGGCTCTTACATGAATATAAATATAATGTAATTGGGAGTAATCGAAATGTTCTCATACTGTATGAAGACAAAGGGGTCTCATGAGGCGACAAGAAAATGAATGGCTCTGTTATGCTGTAGAGGCGTTTACTTTGTATGGTGAATGTGATGGTAAAATTTTGTCCTGGGGATTGCAGTCTATGGCAAGCAAGTAGGCCATGGTGTGAATTCCAAATCACTGAAATCCACCCAAAGAGCTCACTTTGGGAACTGGACTGAATGGAGACTTCCTGCAGTTATTCCTGCAAATATTCCTCCATGGGTTTCTGTTCTACTAGGGAGCATGAGTAAATGCAATTGCATGAGGGTGTGGTGCTGGCTAGCAGCTTAATGGCATAGTCATATTCTCTATGAGGAGCTAGGCCACTAGTTTTAGTCTTGTTAAATACCTCTTGGAACTTGTGTTACATGGGGAAACATAAATGGTGCATTGGTTTTCGAGCCTCTCCACTGTGACCAAAGTCAGGAGAATTTAAGGAAGGTGGAGACATTGGTGAATGCAATTGAATGACCATCTTATGATTTCTTTTTAATGCCCAAATACTTGTTAACCATGATGCATCCAGGGAAAACCTTAGGTAATAATGTTTTAGCTGTGACTGTGAGTGTATTCCTGGTGAAAGGTGCTGATCTGGAGAAAAAAATGGTTGGATGCACCTTGTGAATGTTCCAGCCCTAATATAGACCCTCCATCAATGGTATATGCCTTTAGGGGATGCTGTAGAGGCAATGTGGGAATGTTGAGTTTATTGATGGGTCTTGGCACATTAAGTTGCTTGCAGCTCCAGAGTTGATTAGCACTGCAAGGAAATTGACTTTTAATAATTTCTTTTAATTTTTTTTTTTTTTTCTAAAAGTTTAATGTAAAAGACAGGTCACCCAAACTTGGGGCACTAGTGGAGTTGGTGGGGCCCTCTGTGAAGCAGGGTTGTGTCATTACTTTGTTTTGGAAAGTTCATTAAGCCATGGCAACAATAAAACAGAGCCTCTCCTTTCTTTGATTCTCTCTCTCAAAAACAAAATTTGGCTTGGCCCAGCTACAGGGGCTCAGAATGTTCAGTGTTAGATTCAGGGTTAATTGCCTCTGGTGAACTTGGCAACAGATGAGGTGGTCAAGACAGAAGTCAATAAATAAAACACTAAAGGCACACTTGGTCATTATAGCAGGCCAGCTCTCTCAGCACTTCTGAGTTAAGACCCTGCTGAAAAGAAGCTTTGACTGGTGGTTCATTCCATTCTCTGCCAGCCAGCAAACTCAGTCAGGGGTTGATCAAACACTGCTCCCACGTCTGATTCAAATATGTCCAATTCCATGATACGTTTTTTTGAACAGATTGGGAGACTTGAGACTAAAACAGGAATGAAGCTGAAGCCCGGTATACACCTCTGATAAAAGTTGGCCAACCCCAGGAATTATTGAAACTCTTTCGCCATCGTGGGGACCAATGATGTACAGTAGTAGGTCTGTGTAGAGTGTAAATGAGAAAAGTCATTTCGGATCATAATATTAAAATAACGGAGAGGAAGCCTTGGTAAGCTCAGATACAGAGATATGAAGCATTTCTTTGGAAAGTTACTGGTGGTGAACGGTCATTTAGAAGGGGTATGGTGGCATAAGGGGCACTGTGATCCATGTTTTGCCGTCTGTGAACATGCCAGTGAAGTGTGAAGGTGAGCTGCTGACTGTAGTTTATGCTGGCCATGTCTGTAGTAGGGCTGTGTGGTAAATCAACTTTTTAAGGTATATGGTAATATTTTGAAGCAAGGTATAGGATGAGAGAATAGGAATTATATGAGATGTGTCAAATTCTCTACAGAAAAGGCTGGTGTGTGTAGGTTTTCATTTCAACCAAGGAGAATCCACACCTGATAGTCTATTGGAAGCCAAGAACGACTAATTAAACTGTTGGAATCAGGTGTGGCTTCTGCCACACCTGAATGAAGGAGAACATCTGACACCTGTGGTTTATATCAATATACTGTAGGTTATTATTGCATTACATGAAGCATGTATTTCTCCTCTCCCACACTCTCTGTACAGTTCTGCCCCCTCTCCTTTTATGCCTGCACACAAATCTGGAGTTTACATGACTGGTACTTCCTTTTTAAAATATGCGTGCTAGTGTGACCGGATAGCATTACATATAAACGTCTAAAAGTTGTGATGGAAATAGGACATCAGCACAGTATCAACAGCACTGTAAACTGCAGTGCAAAGGTTATACTGTATGTTGTGTTGTGAAAGAAAGTATATATCATTTTTATTTTTAGGACAACTCTGGGAGTCTACCTTAGTAGGAAAATGTTCCACTTCGTCAGATGGTGTAGATCTATTATTAGTAATGTTCTAATTATTTGTAACGTTTGGTATTTTTATTGATGTATTTAACTATTTACTGTATCTCTTGAGATAGCCTTAGTTTTTCATAAAGGCTGTAGGGACTAGCAGGCCACCTCTCAGAGGCGAACTACCGGATGAGAACGAAACGTAACGCAAGTAAGCAAACAAAGCTTCATACCTTGCTGAAAATTGGTGCTTGATTCATAACTAAGCAGTAAGATTAAACCAAAGGCTCTGCTCTTGTGAATTTCTCAGGTCTAGTAAACATTATGTTTGTGTGTATGTGTGCGTGTGTGTTAAAGGAGCGTAGTATCATGTATCGTAGGTAAGTTCAATAAATTCTTGTTTCTTTATAAAGAACTGTTGTCTTAGTTATGTATTTTAAAGTTTAAACATTTGCACAGATCTTAAGTTACCTTGCTCATAACTGCTAAATACTAGATTTTGTGTTATCATCGGTGGCCACGTGATAAGCAGAACTGGTAAGATACACTAAATTGTGCTTAACACAGGATGGGTAGTCGATAAAGTGTACATTATAAATTTTAATTCAGTTAATTAAATTAATCGTTAAAGATTCGATACACTTCTGACCCAGAGCTAAAACACTACATATTAATGGTGAAGAATACGACAGTCATTCGTTTTCATTATTCTGTAAACCCCACAAGGCTTTTTATTTTACATATTTTTCATTTATGTTTTAAACAAGGAATGAAACCCTGCCATGGCATTTTATCTTGTTTTAATAAAAGTGCTGGTGACATTTCAAGTGTGGCTTTGATTTGCAAATTAACACGTAGTTTATTTCATATCGTTTCAAAATATTGTGATAAGTATATTATGTATTGTTTTATAAAAATAAAGCGATATGCAAATTTCCCCACCCCTAGTCTGTAGGCTGTGGTGGGTTATGGCAAGTAGAGTTCAGGCTGGATGTTGATTTTTATTTCATTAGTCAACCATTTGTGTCATGATGACCATTTATTTATTGTAAGTGTTTAATTCTTGATTTGATTAGGTGTGCAGCCCTAATAGTATAAACCACCCTAATGATTTAGATCCTGACATCTACAGCTCTTACTATTGTGCAAAATATCTTTAATAAATAATGTAATGACAAAAACAACAAAAGCTTAATGTTATTTTTCAAAGTATTCATATAACTTTATTCTTACTCCGTCTTTGTTGTGGAGCACTCAATAACAACAGATTTGTTGCCTTAGCACTAGGTATTTGGGACATCACAAAGCAAATACTTTTACTATCAGAAAATGTGTTCCATGAACGCAGCAGTAAAATACAGCTGATAGGTAGAAACAAGTACTAAATTGTTATTTATTAGCAAAATTAAGCATTTAATTTGTATACATTAGTATTATTTCCTTCAATCGAACAGCCATTGGTATGCAATGCTTAAATTTGGTGGGAATAACAGAATAGGGTGAATTATGGAAGCTTAATTATCATCATTGAGCCTAAACTAAATGATTATTGATCTTGACTTTCCTTCTTGTCCTTGCTGATGGTTACACTATACTAAAGATTGGATTATTTGTATGCCTTCCTCCTTCTTTTCTTGCATGGGTAACTAAACCAGCACCTACTCACATGCCAGTGTAAACTCACGATAATGTACACGAGCTATTTTTTATTCAGCGTTGAAAACTCTCTGGATTTTCTTAACAGACAACGAAAAAATCTTGGTAAAATTTTAGCAAAAACATTTCGAGGTTTTCCACTGGTAAATTAATATCCTAGCAATTTCACATGACTGGACATTTTTCATGGGAGCAATTTGACCTGGACGTGCGATTGCTAATAAAAGAAGCAACTTTCTTCCAAAACCTGAAAAATTTTGAATAATACAATTCTCCAGCAAAAAAAATCTACGACCCTGCCTCACACTTTCATACTGGTCTAAACTTAGCCTTGGTGCTATGTACATGCACTGGCACCCCAGCAGGAATTTTTGGATGTCAAAATGATGTGTCAAGGTTACTTTGGCAATGTTGCAGACATTGTAACACCATTGATATCAGGTTGTTTTTGTTTTTAAAAGTTAGAGTAACCTTGATGAAATGATGTCGAACATGGACTACATGACATTGGGATAATGCTGAATGAAAGAACCTAACACAAGTTTACAGGCAAATACATCTTCAAAACAATATAAATTTTTGCCTCTGTGAGACATCTATAAAATGCTTATAGTAAGTCAAGTCAGAGAGCTAAACTGTATCTATTTGAATCATAGTGGGACCAAACGAGAGACCTTACCGATTGGAACAGTACCATAACGCACCATAACGCCAGTAAAATCTACTGATCCACTAGGGAACCTGCTGCTGTTGTGCATTTACTAGCAACAGCAGCAGGTTCCCTAGTGGACCAGTAGATTTTAAAGGCGTTAGAAGCACCACATAACGCCTCAAAGAAAAAAAATATACTACAGTTTACAAAAAAACATTAAACTAAGAAGAAGTTGTGTTCTGACCGGCATGTTTGTATACAGTGGCTTCTTGAGTTACGATAGCTTAGCTGTTAGCATAAACCTAAGAGCTAAGATTCAGGATTCGAGATTCAAAGAACTTTATTAATCACAGATGGGAATGGCTTATGGCCATTCAACTCTGACCTCTCTCACTAACACTTCACTTCTGCTTGAAGAACTGCCATTTATTGGATGTTTTTTGCTTTTCACACCATTCTGTGTTTCTCTTTTCATACTACTCAGTCCAGCCTCTCTGGCACTAACATAGTCAAAGTCATTGGGTTGAGACCTTTTCCCCATTCTGGTGTTTGAAGTGAATATAAACCGAATGGCTTGACCTGTATCTGCATAATTTTTATTTAGTGTGCTGCTTCAAAATGGTAAGATAACATTACCATCAATGTGCAGTACAGGTGTTCCTTATTATATGTACAGTATCACCCATATAATAGCAACCTTGGTTATATCACCATTTTTTAATGTTGCTTCAAGTAAACATGAGGCAATTTTATTTTCACACATAAGATTTACAAAAAAAAAAAAAAACTTCATTGATGAATTAAATATTAAGATTAATTCCAATGTGTGCACGTGATTAATGATACGGACATTGCAGCGCTCATTTAATCCCTTTCCATTTCAAGTGTGTGAATTTTCCTGGTTCTTTAGGTTCTTAGCATACTAACACTATTCACTCTGGTCCAATAACTAGATTACATTAAATTAGACTGACATTTTTACAAAAGGACACAATAATAATGATTTTACAATATGGGATACAATCACAATGTGAAGCATGTAAAGAATTTCGCAGTGATTGTGTGGTGACTGCTGTAATTGTTTCTGGCAGAACAGAGAGACAGCTGGATTGTTGGATACACACATATAAAACTGAAACAGTAGAGCTGATTTTGGTTTCAATATATCAACTGGGGAAAAAAACATGAATCTGCAATCTTTGCTAAAATGGAAAAAAAAAAGGGAAGAAAAAAAGAAATAGGCTGCTGAAATTATTAAACTAAGCGTATGATGCCAGCTAGTGGAGAAAATTGGCAGCTGCAGGTTCAACATTTTATAAAGGGGAACACAAATGCTTACATTTTCAGTTAACATTGTGTGATAACATTTATCTTGGTTAGGGTGGTGGTGTTGACTCCAGAGCTTATGCCGTAAACACTGGATAAAAGGTGACAATGCCCCCTCAACACACACACACACACACATTCACACTTATGGCAGTTTAGAAACCAGTTCATCCAATAGTATGTTTTTAGGATTGTAGGAGAGAAACAGATTATCTTGATAATCTATCATGTTTGTATTATCATTTATGTATTCACATTATTTGCCAGTATATTGGAAGCACAAAATTGTCTAGAATGTTTTCTGTCCAGTTTCCTTTCACTTGAACTGAGAGACGCAGTCCTGTTCTACTGTAGAATGACGGTGCTCCTGTTCACACAGCAAAGTCCATCAAGACACGGTTTGTCAAGATTGGTGTTGAACATCATTGGACATCAGTGTACAAAGATGGATCTAGTGGAGGATATTTTAACACAAAATGGAGACTACATGTATAATGGAATTTTTGAAAAGCACAGATGGGTGACTCCATTTCCTTATAGTAGGGTAACTGGATTATCTTAAACATAGTGATAGCTCTTTGCAAGTTTTATTTAGTTGAAAAATCAGAAAGGTTCAAAGGAAATTGAACGCAGCCAAATGCCACACTTGAATTGGCACATTGTGGACACTAGAGTGCTCTGTTGCTATATGAGCGCACTGGAAAGACACAAGAATCACTTAGGTCCAGGTTCTGCTTTTTACACAAAAGCTGCACAATTTGGATTAAATGTTGCACTGCTATTACATTTTTGGTAAAACTGTAATAAACATTAAAGTATATACATATATAAAAACACATTAATAAAACTCTGATATGGTGCATAAACACTGGTGTACACTTGGTGCACTCACAGCACCCTGAGTATGGCATAGTAGGTAGCATTGCTGGGTCCTTGTTTTAAGCCTGAGCTCGCGTTTCTGTCTGTCCATGCTTTCTGGAATCCTCCAATTGTGCAACAAAGCATGTTAGGTGCGTGGCTTAGCCAATAAGTGTAAATGAGTGCATGGTGCTCTGTGATGTACAGGCATCCCATTCAGGGTGAATTCCTCCATCTTAACAGGATTGGCTCTAAATCTGTGACCCTGACCAAGATAAAGTTGGTATTAAAGAGAATGACAAGATATGATTTTGTCATTCCTTGGTACAGTATATTTGACACCCCCCATCTGCCACACCTTGCTGTTCAGATTTCACATTAGTAATCTAGTTCAGTACCCAGGTGCATTTGTGTATATACACAATCTGATAGATTAAGTGGTGATATGCATTCGGTTGGGTTGCAATTTGTTGAATAAACACAAAGAAAATACTTGTATTATTTACTACAGTGTGTGACATTTGTTTATATTGTCGCTTCAATGTAGAAAAATGTGCAAATCGCAAACCAATTCAGTGGAATTTACTTTGATCCTATTAGCTATTATTATTTCAAGCAATCATTTCATGCATGCATTTAATAGTAAACTTTGAGCAAGCATTAAGCTCCTTCATTAGACCAAAAAGACCCCTGGGCAACCATGTTTGAATGGGACAGTCAAGTAGTTATGACTGCAAATTCTACAAGTCCACTTCTGTGTACAGGAACTGTAGTTTTCACACCTGATGTGAACTGTTCCTGAGTACACATACACCATATTAAAGTCTACATTTTCAAATGGACCCAGGTGTGGTTTGTTTATCCACGCATAGGTTTGGTATACAGTTATTACATTATTCTACCAAACTGGACTTTCCGGTCAAGTGCACTTAGATTTGAGCCTGGGGTTCAACACAAAAAAAAAACACAATTCCATCCAGCCTGGGGAAAAACACAATTCCATAATTATTTTACAAATGCACCATAATTACTATTGTTTTTGTTATTGTTCTTTGTGTTGCTCACATTAAAGGTCACAACAGAGAATAAACCTGTCCCCACATTTGATATCGCCAAAGGTTTTACACCGGATGCCTGTCCTGACACAACTCTTCCATTTTTATCTGTGCTAGGGACTGGCACTAAGGGTGCCCTGCAACACCAGTGGCTTGGTTTGGGACAGTGGTTGGGATGCAACCCCAGGCCATCCACATGGCAGGCTGTGAGATCATATTTGGTTAAACACATTATTTTACCCTATGGCTGGGTATGATTTGGGGTTGTTACCAACAAAATAATGTAATCATACACTTTTCAACTGTCACACACTTGTTCAATGCTTGTACAAGACCTAACCAATTGGATGATTGATTAAAAAAAAAAGATGTAGAACGACTGTAAAGAGTTTAGACACAGTGGTTAGCTAGTCAGATTTCATTATTGCTACTAATAACATTATACCATTTTCTAGTAAACACTGAATTATAAAAGTAACTTGTTTTTTTATAGGCCTATAAAAATATGACACTGCTATTTTGCCTTCATATGGTGACTATCAACTTGATATCAAACCACCAAAAGGTAAATACTGGGATACATTTTTGTGTATCTCCAAAATATCTTCACACATCCTATTTTTGCCATATCGTTGAGTTTCTGTGGTGAAACTCAAACTGAGTGTGGGACCAATATAGAGGTCAGTCCAGGCCACATGTCTGGCAGCAGGAAGGCAGTGAATGCATGTCAGGCATCTCCACATGGGTTCCAACCACAAGCTTCTCCTTGAAGCCCGCTGTATAAGGTTACTATGAAAAACTGCGGCAAGCACATTGAACTTCACAGCAGTGAACCGCCACTTTTCACACATCACGTGATAAAGATGAGTGTTGCTTTACTACTTGCTGTTCATTTCCATTATTTGTTCCACAGTCCAGTTTGCGTGATTTATGGAGTGATGTCCAGGGTGCGACAGTGCAGTGGATTTGATAGGCTACTGGTTTGTACGATAAGGCAATCTCATGTCTAATATGTTTCAGCATGGAAAATTTTAGTATCGTCTTTGATTTTTTCCATTAAAAAAATGTATGTATTTCAGTTTAACCTGCTGATGTGGAATGAAAGGTTTTACGTGTGCGCTTAGACACCTTGGAGTTTGCACATTCTCCCCGTGCTTGGTGGGTTTCCTCCGGGTACTTCAGTTTTCTCCCACGGTCCAAAGATCATGCAGACTGGAGGTCATACAGTGGTTGTAAAAATGAAATTAATGTGGTGCAGATTAAGATTTAGAGTGTTATCATATTAGATAAGACTGCTTCATTCCTTGGTACATTTGACACCCCCCATCCGCCACCCCCTGCTATTCAGATTTCACTAGTAATCTTGTTCAGTACCCAGGTGCATTTGCATATATAAACCCTCTGATAGAGTACAGTAAGTGGTGATATGCAGTTGGTTGGGTTGCAATTTGGAAGAATACAAGAAAATAAAGAGTACACTTGTATCATTAACTACAGTGTGTGACATTTGTCTACTTGTCGTCTACACTGGATCTTAAGAGTTAGAGCATGAGGCGGGATACACCCTGGACAGGGTGCCAATCCATCACAGGGTACACACACTTACACTGACAAGCTCATTCACACCCTACGGGAAGTTTGGGAATGCCAATTATTCTAATCTGCATGTTTTCGTACTGTGGGAGGAAACCAGAGAACCAGGAGGGAACCCACAAAGCACGGGGGAGAACATGCAAACTCCATGCATACAGACTACGAGGTGGGAATTGAACCTGGAGGTGCAAGGTGACAGTGCTAACCACTAAGCCACCCACTGTGCTGCCTAATTTATATTTATATTTTCGCTTCTATTTGATTGTAGATAAAACGTGCCTATCACAAGCCTTACTATTCTGCCTATTATTATTTCAAGCGAGGATCTCATGCATGAATTTAATAATAAAATACAAACAAGCGTTTGAATTCCTTCATTAGACCAAAGAGACCCTTTTAGACCAAAGAGACAACCACGTTTGAATGGGACAGTTAAATAGTTATGACGGTATATATATATAGTATTTAGGGAATAAATACAATGATCACGAATAGTTGGACTACAGATGTTCTTTATATGGATGGATGGATGGATGGATTAGACACCTTGGCAGAAATGAATGATATAGCAGCAATCACTACTGATCAGAGACCTTTGAGAAATAGGATGCAAAAGAGAAAGAAAAATAAGATGCAGAAAGTAATACGTGATAAAGTGATGATGATGATGATGATGATCGCTGAGTGGCGTGTTCATTCGGAGGCGCGCAGTGCTGTGTATTGTGAGCGGACCGTGTGGAATGCATTGCGCTCTTCTCACTCGTGCGCTTCAACGCTTTGGCCACGCCGCCTGTCCAAGTAAGGGATCCGTAACGTCTGGCCACGCCGTCTTATTGAGGCTTATTCTGTCCAGTACATCAACTAGTTCCCAGAAGCCTCCGCGAATCAGTCGCAGGGTATCCGGTTATCAGGTTGGGTTTGAATGAGCGCGCGCTAGACGGAACTGCGCGCGGACACGAACAGTTCAGTTCAGCACGGGACGCGTCGAAATACCAGTTTCAGCCAATTCATTTATTTATTTATTTTAATTTATTTATTTCAATCATTCTGCTCCTGTGATTATTGATATATAGAAAAAGAGAGAGTCATGAAGGCTTCAGAAGCCACAAATCAGCCCAAGTGCGCTGCGAAAATGGAGAGCGACTCGGGCTGCGGTGTGCAGCGGCATTACCTCAGAACCGTCACCGCTGCGACCCCGTTCGTTTTCTCCGTCGCGTCTGTCGCGTTCTGCATCATCCTGGGGATTCAAACCAGTGACATAAAGAACAGAATGCTCGATTTGGAGGGCAGCAACGTGGAGCGCGTTTTACACCCGTTTGCAGAGGTTTCCATGGACGAGTTTAACTCAATGGTACAGGAGAGAGTGGACGAGGTCCTGTCACAGGTAACGTGCAGATCACATACCATTTTCATTTATTCATTGTTTATCGCACATAAATAACAATAATAATAATAATAATACTAATGAACCAGGCGCTTAGTTACAATTGTTGGTTTTGGTTTGTTTAGCGCTCCTATGAACATTTTGCACGCATAAGGACTGCGCGTCAAGTCTCACCTGAATGCAACTGCCCACAAGGTAATGCTCATTGTTCACTAACACTATCACACTCCTCTAGACAATTCAGTGATGTAAGGTGAGCAATGCACGATATAAGTAGCAGATTTTGGAGATTGCGCACATAATGTTTTTCTAATCAGCTGCTCCAGTATGTAGTAACTCTATGAGAGCGCACGGCTCACTAGTGCGCACTGCTGATTCAGAAACTTCCAGTGAAGATCACCGAGTTGGAAATTGGATCTGCGTGGTGCTTCGGCGTAGCTATTAAATATTCTCGAAGCTTTTGGCAAATGAGGCGCGTTAATGTGCCACGTGGGGCGCTGATTGACATTTAACTCGGCAGGGCTTCCTGTGCTGAACATCCTCTACAAACAAAACAGCTGACTAGCATTTAGATAAGATTCGAAAAGATTTCTTTGCAATGGGAGTGTGTGAGGGACGCATGCAACGGTGTGAGGAATGCTGTACAAAATTGCACTTTTATAAGATCGGACAAGTGTGCGTTGAAAGATGTAGACAGGTGGATGCTCTGAAGAGCCGCCTTTACCATACTTCTATAAATACCTTTCAGGAGGGTATCTAAAAGTTTTATAAAGGGCGTGTGTGTGTATTAGAGTCTGTTATCATCATACATTCTTGCCTAACCCTTTCCCAAATGACAGATCAAGTCCATTTTTCAACACATTTTACATTGATATCTCAACATGTGGTAGATTTATGGCGGCATGGTGGCTCTGTGGTCAGCACTGTGGCCTCATATCTTCATGGTCCGGGTTCAATTCCGAGTTTGCATGTTCTCCCCATGCTCGGTGGGTTTCCTCTGCATACTCTGGTTTTCTCCTACAGTCCAAAGCTTAGGTTAAGTAACGTTCCCAAATTGCCCATAGTGTATGAATGCGTATGCTGACCGGAGGTCCTACCACGGTTGTATGCGAATGATTTAGCACCCTGTCTAGGGTGTACTCCACCTCCTGCCCAAAGTCTCTAGGGATATGCTCCAGGCCGCCTGTGACCCTGCACAGGGTAAGCGGTATATAATATGAATGTATATTATAGATTTGCACAGTGCATGGTCCATTCTGTGGGTTCGTTGCTGGAAAGCTGAAGTGACCACAGACTGCCTCTGAAAACAAATGACTCGCTCAGTGCTAGCTGCTCATTTCTACCAGTAGATGGAAACACACATTCCTAGAAATAAGTTGAGGAATTTTAACTACATCTGATAGGAAGATGCATAATGAGAGATGACAAGGACTCCCGTATCTTGTGTCTAAATAATAACCGTTTAAGAGGGAGGTATACTTTATGATGTCATAAAAATGCAAAATGAGTTGAAATCACCAGTTATGGCTTGATTAGTCTATCTGGTGTAGAATATAAAAGAATATAAAAGAAGCTTACAGTTTTGCACGCCCTAGTTAAACATATATAAATCTGTGGTGCATAGTCTGTTATACATTAATCTATTTGGTCAGAACTAGGTCTTAATGTACGAGCATGGATAAAAATCTAATAGATGATTTGGTGGTCTCTGTTCTAAATTTTTGTGCATAATTTGTATTTTTTTTTGCCAGGTGTCTGTTAAATGCAAAACAAATCATTTCACACCAGATGAACCATGCCAGCACCAAACTAACTTTCCCAACACCCTGCCAATGGAATTTAGTGGCGAGATATGTTTTACAAGGCTTGCTGCTCTTTATATCGTGCACACATACACACATCCGGCCCAAAAACTTTAATTCCTCGGTCTTTTTGGTGGTTGACTCACTAACATAGAACAGTGCTGGGGTGAATCACAGTCTGTAGCTGATTCATAGCTTTTCTAGTATGGATTATCAGATCATCTTTTTATAACCAAAGCTGAGTGAGCAGAAATTGCTCAGGTGAAGTAAAAAGGAAAATCAGACCAAGAAAGATGAAACAGGATTGTGTGCATTTTGTGTGTTAGTGTGTGTGTGTGTGTGTGAGAGAGAGAGTACGAGAGAGATATGCAAGGTGCACACCACCAAGGGCATCAATGTCATTTAGTGTTTTGTGCTTTTTTTTACTACAAGAGCACACAGTTTGCTTCAAAATCTATTACTCTTCCAGCAATGTGTCTGTCTTTGTCATCAATTTATATAAGCTTCAAAGAATAATGTGTCAAAATCTGGCTGTATTTGTTTTAGGATTTACACTGTCTTTTTTTTTGGTTTCTGTTTGTTTATCTCATTTTTCACAATCACTGTGGTCAGTGTTCCAAATAATTGCCTGTTGTTTAATAGGAGCCTTAAAAAACTGCCGTGCCCTTCTACTGAAATGTCACTTTTTCCTCCTTTGACCATCTCTATTTCTCTGACCAACTCTCGCTCTCACTCAGTAACGCTTCAAAAAAACCTTGGCAGGTCAGATATGCTGGGGACATAGTATAATAGAATTTCCCACTGTTTATGTGGTTTTTCCTGAAAGTGGGTGTTGGTTTTGATAGTCAGGAATGTCTACTGGCAACACAAGATTTCTCATATTACTAATTTTTTAAGTATTGTCTTAATTCTAGCCAACCTTTATTGCCATCATTTGTCTTAGTTCATTTTCTCCTCTTATACACAAAACAGTGAAAGTTCAGAAAGTACCCAAAGACAGCCACTGTCTATGGTTTATTTTGAAACTACTGAATGTTTAACATTCAAACTGAAACTTAAGAAGAGGATAAATCATTTCAAGTATGAATTATATGCATTGCAGTGTTGTCTAAAAAAAAAATCTGCAGCTCAGCTGCCTGACCTTGTCAATTTAACTTTTGCTATTCTTCAGCCTGTTCAAAACAATTAAGCAGGTAATTAATAAGAAGCATGCGGACGTGAGCGTGCTGCTTGTGTTTTCTCCTGGTAAGGGTTGTACAAGAATTACTGGCTGCCAGGTAAAGCAATATAGACATTTAGCTAAAGACAGAAGGCAGCTGGTGCCAGTTAGATGCCATCCAGCAGTAGTAGAGCACAAGAAGAAGGCTCTATATGCATACAAACATGTTAATGAAAAAGTGATGAGATGGAGAGTGGGATGGATGTCAATTATAGTATAGGAGGTTGCGATCAAATAAACATTGCAATGAATTGGTGGATTATAAAGTGCATTGGAGTGGCAAACCAATTGTATGTTATATGTAATTAAAATGCTCCTAGTATTATGGAGGTGCCATTTAAAATAATGTTTCATCTCCTGAACATCAGTCTTATCTCCTGAACAAGCTTAGCAAATGAGAAACAATATGCATGTTTTGTAACTTCAGTAAAATATAGAGTGAAAAGTAAGCAGTCCATTTACTACTGTACATACTGTACACTGCTGGACCACAAGAAAAAGACACACACTAAAATATGCTCATCCTCAAAGTCTCAGAACTACCCTGAGAGTACCCATTTGACAATGGTGACATTTTTTTGGCCATGCAAAATTGCTGCCTTTTTAGGGATTGTAGGACAAAACACACTCCATTATGAGAAATCAGTCCGATGATTTATGTATTAAAAAACCAAATGAGCGATAGAGGTAGGGAAAAGAAACCCTTTTAAATCAAAGAGGCTGTTTGTCGCTGTTGTTGTTTGACTCTTGGCTCCATTCCCTGGATAGTAGACAGGAATCTGAGGGTAGGAGGGAGAGACCTCACCCCTGCCTCTTACCACAGACGATGCTTCCAGGCACATGCAGCAGTTCATAGAGCCACAACACATGTGGTTATACCCCAATTCACTGAAAGAATGGCTCCACAGTTTTAAATGTCACTGTGCTGCTGAAAGGTTGCCGTTTAAATTTGCAGTCAAAATATTGTATGATTGTAATATTCTTTATATCATCTGCCTTCGTAATAGACATTTTTAATAGTAAAATCCAAGCCTCTAAAACTGGCAACTACAACAGATAGAAAACCGCAGTTTGAATTGTGACATTGTGAATTGTTTTGTCAGGTTACCGTTGAACGTTAAAGTGTGTCGATGGAAAAGGGGTGGAGAGTAACCCATAACTGTCATCATCACTCCCTGGTTTGACTGACAAGGTTAGGCAAGCATCTGGAAAGCTGGCTAAAGTCATAATTGTATTAGAATATGACACACAGAGTTGTGTACCGTTAGCTTTGTATCTCTGTCTGTGTGGCCCCTCATCTATGACTCAATTGCTTCTTCAACCACATCACCATGACCACTATGTGATCCGTAAAAAAAGACCCCACTGTTTTCAAGCAGACAAAACACTTTATTTCATCCTAGCCCCCACCATTTTTACTCCGAAAGGAGTTTCCTGCATTGCTCATTCCCACAAGAGGTCATTCTCTCTCAGTCTGGCCATGTCCACAAGGTGAGTGCTGTGTTCTGGGTCTTCACCAAAGGAAGACCCCTAACCTCATAGGGCACATCTGTGGGAAACTCTGGATACTGAGCTATTATATTCTTCACACTTCTAATATGGGGCCTTCTAATAAGACATTCCAAAATAAGGAGTCTAAAAGACTTAAAGGTCCCTGTGATCTATGTGATCTTATTTTTTGGCCGAGTGCAAGCATATTGAACTTAAGAGAAAAAAGAGATTCATTTTGAAATAATTTCTCTTTTCTTTGATGTGAGAATGTTGGACTGTTTGTATGGGATTTCGTTCTTCCATAACACCACATGGCTGTTTTTGAGCCTGTAAAATACCTTAAATATCCTTTGTTGAAATATAGCCGCTTAGGGACATAATACAGTAGATAACATGCTTGAATCATGCCCCCAAAATATGTTATAACAGTTCTAAAATAAAAGCTCATTTACATGCAGTATAGCTTAATACATGCACATACAATGCATTTAGGCATGTAGACACGGTCCAACCTTGTCAGAGTTGCTGAACCAGGCATCAAAACAGGGGAAAAGGTGATCTAAGTGAACAGACAGGCTGGTCTGACTATTTCCAAAACTGCTGATCTACTGGTGTTATCTGTATACACATATCCATCTTTAATGTTTATAGAGACTGATTTAAAAAAGGAAAAAATATCCAGTGCGCAGCAGTTAACTGAGCAAAAATGCCTTGCCAATGTAAGAGGTCAGGAGAGAATGGCCAGACTGGTTCAAGCTTATAAAATGGCAACTCAAATAACATCTTGTTCCAACCAAGGTACAGTATACCGAAGCACATCTCTGAATGCTCAGGTCGAACCTTACGTCAAATGGTCTACAGCAGCAGAAGACCACCCCGGGTGCCACTCCTGTCAGCTGAAAACAGAAAACTAAGGCTACCATTTGTATGGGCACACCAAAATTGAAAATAAAAGAAGATTGTACAAATGTTTCCTGACTCAGTTTCTGCTGTGACATTTAAATGGTAGGGTCATAATTTGGTGTAAACAGCATGAAAGCATGGATCCATTCTGCTTTTTTGTGATCAACAGGTGAGGCTACTGGTTGTGGTGGAATGGTGTGGGGGATATTTCCTTGGCACATTTTGGTTGAGCATCGTTTAAATGCCACAGCTTACTGTTGCTGACCACGTCCATCCCTTTATGACCACAGTCAATATATACTTTAGCACTCACCAGACACTTCATTACTAATACCACCACATCCCAAAGGTGCTCTCGATCTACAGTAATAGAGCACCTTAGGGATGTGGTGGTATTAGCAAGGTGTACCTGTATGAAATGGCCAGTAAGCGTATAATGAATAATAAAAAGTTAACAAATCGTCTGAACAATGTCAAACGAAGGTACTGCTTACTTTGGTTAATCACATTTTACTGACTGCCAGTTGCTATGGTGAAAAACAGGATTAACCAAATCAGAATCACATATTTATTCTGTTTCAGCTTAAAAGTTACTAGCCCTGCTGCCAGGTGATACATTTCTAGAGGTCGACTGCGGTAGGAGAAAAACAAAAAATAAGCATGCTATGTTACTCATTTTCAGTGCTACTATCATAAAGATATCATACAGAAACTTTATTAATATGACAAGACTGGTTGTTTGGCAGGTTGTGTCTTAAATGATTTCATGCCATCACTGTTACCGCTGCTGTCTGAAAGAAGAGTGTTTTGTCCTTCACAGTGTAATTGCACAGATCACACAATGTTAGGATCACAATTTTCTCATCCCTTGAAAAATTAATTCCTGGCTATGACCCTAGAAATATAAGGTATATAGTTATACTCATGAATCCCTTGCTCAGAATTGTGTGTGTGTGTGTTCACTCGCACTGGCACGTGGCGGGGACAGCTCCTGCTGTTCAGCACATTACAGTAACTAATGCTTTAAGGACACTCCAGTCAGCAAATATGTAATTTTATATCTATTAGGCATTATCACTACTTGCATCAGCCATATCGGAGTGCTAGAGGGGAGCTGAGGCCAAAATATAGGAAAAATCTTACATGTGTAGCCTGCTAATACCTGTGTAGCCTAAAGCATGAGGTATACTGTAGATTGATGCAGCATCTCTAATTCTCAAACAGTATCAGTAGGGCTTTAGGTGAAGTTTCCTTTTAAGTTACACTTCAAGTAGCATAACATTAACATTGAAGGTGCAAATGTAAATCCATGTCATCTTACTGTTCTGTAAATTAAAGACTTGACACAATGATTGTGAACTTGTTGACTTAAGGTTAAAATTTATTCTTTTCCCCCGTAAATATAATTATCCATCAACTGAGCATTATTATATTAGAAATGAAATGATGGATACTTAGTGCTTTGGCTTTGAACATATTAGAAATGTTGTTATTCTATTACGTTTCAAAGGTCAACATAGTACATGTTATGGTTCAGCTGCTGCCACCCCTCCATTCTTTCTAGATACGAAACATTGAACCCCAAGTCAGCCCTGACGTAATGTTCTTATATGCATTTTTGCCAGTTGGGGTCAGGTATCAAAACACTTTTCCTGCTGTGATGACATCCATCAAGCACGACAGCCATGTTGGTTTTGGTTCATTTCAGTTTGGTTTGTGTTTTGAGCAGTTGTGGCCAGAGTCTGCACTCATATGAGACATTTCAAATGGATGATACATTCTAAATCTGAGTCCAGGCACAATGTAGGATTCTCCCTCAGCTGTTTTAAATATCAGACTCAAATCACGGGATCTAAGAATATGTTCAAGAATTTGACATGAAATGGCATGTTACCAAAGCCGCACCACTTTTAATCCAAAGCAAAAAATTTATCATTCAAGCAAGTGAGTCTCTTTGTGGTTTTATAAGAATAATATCCTGAGTATAGAACATATAAGCAACTCTGTGAGATAGGCTTCAAGGCATTTTGAACATGTGGTCAACATATATAAAATATTTATTTTAAAATCCCAGGAAGGACTGACTGGTTATACTTTTATTAAATGCATCAGTTAGAAGGTGATAGTATTATGTACATATTCCTCTTTTCTATATATTAAACATGGCAGCCAGCAAAATGTCAAGTTTCTTGAATTCTTTTCAGATGGTTTTCATGAATGGCATGGTGTGGGTATAAAAACACTGCCATTATGCCATTTGTTCCTCTCTGTGCTTACTTGTGGGTTTTCTGTGGTCGCCACTATTATTGTGACACATTGCAGATGTGTAGGCTGTTGGACTTCTAAAATCCTGTTAAACACAACTACAGTATATAATACTTGAACTAAATTGAATTAAAATTATACGATGCTACATTCTGTGGTTAAAACATTACATGTTGCTAATGTTGCTACAATATGCACACAAACATAGATACTGTATACTATATGTGAAAGATACACACTCACACTGAACACACATCCTTCATGTATTTCAGTTTCATTTAATACTGCTGACCAGTGAACTGTGGTGGCACATACTCCTGTGCCTTCATAACAGGGATCAATTTCACAGTCTGCTATGGAAAGCACTTCCTTTAATAACCTTGAGCTTCATTCATAAAAATATGTTTGATATACTAGGGTTGTCAGTCATGAATGTAGTCCCTAATGTCCTGTAATGTATTTCCTAAAACAGTTTTTATAAAAAACAGTATAGATTTTTCCTCAGTCATAATACTTAATTAAACGTATGTGTTTGCATACAATATAATATAGTATAATATAATATAATATAATATAATATAATATAATATAATATAAAAGTGTATATACATTTCCACAGAGCTTCTTATAAGTACAAGGTTGATTTACGGAATCTAATAGTGTGAAAGCAGCAACTTACTAACTAAATAATCACAAACATACCATCTTACACAACATGACATAATGGAGAGTACTTGAAGAAGTTGGATGAACTAAGTTGTCAGAAAAGATTTTTGTTTGTTTTAATTTCAATGATTAAAGCCTAAAGCTCAAGAAAATCGAAACTCCAGTGTCTTAAAATATTATACTAAATACAAAGAAATCTGAAAATGTACGTTAATTCATGCATTCAGTACTTGGTTGGGGCTCCTTTAGCACAAAGTACTGCATCATTACTGCATCAGTGTGGCCTGGCAAGGAGGCAATCAGCCTGTGGCACTGCTGACAGCCTGTGGCACCAGGTTGCTTTCATAGCAACCTTTAGCTCGTGTATTGTTAGTTCAAGTGTTTCACATCTTCTTCTTGAAAATACTCCATAGATTCTCTATGAGGTTCAGGTCACGCAAGTTGGATGGCCAATCACGCACAGTAATGTCATGGTCAACAAACTAGTAAGTGATAGTTTTGGCACTGTGGGCAAGTTCTTAGTCCAGCTGGAAATGGAAATCGGCATCTCCATAAAGCTTGAGAGCAGCCGAAAGCATGAAGTGCTTTAAAATCTCCTGGGACGTGGTTATGTTTACTGTGGACTTGATTAAACACAGTATATACAATAGAACGAAACCAGCAGATTTACATGGCACCAAAAATCATTTCTCCCTGTGGAATTTTCACACTGGACCTCAAACAACTTGAATTTTGTGCATCTTCACTCTTCCTCCAGACTCTGGGACCTTGATTTCCAAATGCAATGCAAAATTTACTTTCATCTGGAAAGACGACTTTGAACCACTGAGCAGTCCAGTTCTTTTTTCTCCTTAGCCCAGGTAAGATGTTCATGACATTTCTTTGGTTCAGGAATAGCTTGATACTAGGACTGCAACAGTTGTAGCACATTTCCTGAAAGAAGTCTGTGCATGATAGCTCTTGATGCTCTTGAGACTCCAGTCTCAATCCACTTCTCGTGAAGCTCTCCCAAGTTCCTGAATTATCTTTGCTTGAAATTTTTCTTAAGGCTGCAGTCATCCTGTTGCTGGTGCAACTTTTCCTACCACATTTTCCCCTTCCAGTTAACTTGAAGCATAAATATGCTTTAATACAGCACCTTCTGTGGCTTACCCTATTTGTGTAGGATGTCTATGACTGTCTTGTGGACAACTGTCAAGTCAGTAGTGTTCCCCATGCGTGTACTGAACTAGACTAAGTGATACACACTATTTACGCTGGATGAATAATAACTTACTCAAACTTCTAATACTTCTAATGAGTCATGTGGTTAAGCTGGCCGTGACAATGAATGCTATAATTTACTTATTTTCCAAATTATGTGCATGTTCTTTGATTAAAAGCAGTTAGATTTAATAGTGTGTCCTTTAGGACATTCTTTTAGGTGGTATTAAAGCAAGGTATAATCTCTGGATCTTTCACCTGGTGTCTGTCTCAATTTTTTTTTTTTTATGTCTATAACATTAAGAAGGGTCAGAAATGGCTGTCTCTTTAAATAAATACATTCCCCATGGCAAATGAATACAAACTTAAGCATTTGGATATTACATCATTATCAGCTTTGCTATTTTTCTATTCACTGTGAGGGAAGATTTTGAAGGTTTCTTGTGTCTGACTGTTACCTTCTGCTTTATCTAGACTGAACTGAGCAGGGACATCACCCCGAGATTTTCTTATTTCGGTGGAAATTATTTAAGGAAATATTATACCCAACACTATAGATGAACATGTGTATGTCAGAATTCTGTCTAAACTATGCTATCTTGGATGTTGTTTTTAAAATCGGTTATTGCTTAGTATAAGATGTAAGATAAAAAAAAAAAGAAATTATTTTGATCATGCTTTGTCCACTGTCCATTGTTTCAGCAACCTTATGCAATGTCACAACATTTATTTCTACCCAGAGATTTCAGTTTTGCTTGAAATCTTATATTGATGACATGAGAGTCAAACCACTCCATAAAATATTCTTTAGCAAATCCCAAAGACTTTTACTGAGGTTAAGGTCAGTACTCTGCGGTGGCCAATTCAAATGTGAAAATGATTCCTCATCCTTCCAAAACCACTCTTTCACAATTAGCTTGATTTCCTGGCTCTTTTAGTCAGCCTGTTGAATCTTTGCCATTGTCATCACGGAATATGCCCATGCCATCAAGGAAAGATAAAATCCATAGATGTGATTACCTAATCAATCAGTACTTTCAGGTCAGCAGCTGACTTAATGTTTCTGATGTATAAAGGGTGCATTGCTTCATGTTCTTCCCTTGTTACCTAGTATCACACTGGACCCATCAGGCCACATGACCTTTTTCCTACTCCTTACTTTGTTTTTTTTTAGTCCCAATTCTGTGCATTCTTTTTGCTTTGAGTGTGTACATTACATTGATGTTTTTTACAATGCAACCTCACCAAGATTTAAGTAATTAGTTGGACATTTTTTAATCCAATTGCAGTCATTTCAGATGTCTTCTTAGTTATTTTCTTTGCTTGAGGCAGATAATAATTTGACAGTTTGACCCTTGTGGAACTTTTCCAAGACCACGGGATAAGTCTTCCGACATTGTTTGTACATCAAGGGTCCATTTAACATTATTACAATATGTACCATACCAAAAAATAAAATATTACATCAGTTTGATTTTCAGTAAAATCATATTTTCTGGGACATTAACAGTGTGATCAGAGAATACCTCATCGTTCATGTGGATTAATGTGAATCTTCAGTTCATAAAAATGGTCAATTTCCTAGTTGTGTGTATTTAATAATAGTAAATATTTGAAAGAGCATATTATCCAAGGGTGACATGGTGGGACAGCGTTCTGCATTGCCATCTCACGGTTCCCAAGTTAATGCTCAGCTTCGGTTACTACTGGACTGTGCTGCATGTTTTCCTTGTGTCGCCATGGGTTTCATCCTTGCTCTCAAGTTCCCCCCCATTGTTTAAAAACATGGAAATTTGGCATTTCTAAATTGTCCCCTGACCACGGTTACGCAGTTACTGAAAGTGAATGATGATTTTCAGTATACATAACAGATTGATTTATACATTTATTGATTTGAGACTTTAACTCCAATCACTATTTTCCTCAAACAACATATTCTGTCCATTTCAGTTTCATTTATATATTGCACTAAGCTGCAGAAGGTGCTTGCATCCAAGTAATGTCCTATTGCTGATATTCTTCCTTTGCTGCATAGAAAAAATGCGGATGTACAGACAGGTGATGAATGGAGTAATTGTGTTGTTACACAGTGGTGGTCAAAAGTTTTGAAACAAAAGTGAAATTCAGTGTTTTAATGACAAAGTTTTTTAAATTAAGAACAATTAAGATAATACGAATAATTTGTTATTTTATGCAATTAATTTGCCATACAATAATTAATATTAAGTCAATTAATTCCAGCTGCGCATAAAGTCAAAAAGATGTCTGCATATGATTCTTCCTGATCATATACAAAAATTTGCCACAGAAGTTCGCAATTCACTTGAGAATACCCTTAGTTTTAGGCATTTTTGTGCAGAGGTGGATACCCAGGCTTCAGAAAGTTAAAGTCCTGCCACATATTTGTTCCCTCCATTAAGTAAATCAGCTGATTCTCATTAGCACAACTCTTCAGCCAGATAGGCTCGAACTAATTTGTGACATCACCTATTTTGTGCACAGGGAAAACTAAAACACATGGTACATATTGTCTTAATACTTTTAACCACCACTGTATGTTACTCCCTGAATCAAAATACTGAAAAATTCCTAATGAAGAAAAAGAGAGAAGAGGGCGAATGATTTTAGATGTCCTCTTCACAAAACATCGTAGTGCAGGTAAATTGTTCCATTCCGAACTTCTCCCGGACCAGCACTTTAGCCAAAGTAAACAAAAAGCAAGCTGAGAAAGTACTTTGCTCATTCTCACAGTTACCGCTAATGTCCCACCAGAGCCTCTGTTAAAGTGGCCAATTTGCAACACTGCATACTTATTAGCATTGGAGAACTTATGAAAAGTGTTACTTTACAAGGACCTCTCTACTTCTACAAAGAAAATACAGGGCATGGACATGGAGAGAAATATTACACCACAATCAATCCTTCGCCAGAGGTGATTAGAACGCATAACTTTGAGTTTTTTATTTAAAGTAATTCCATCTGTCAAGCAAAGTGAAAAGAAAAAAAAAGCATGATATGGAGCACACCGCTGACCAATTCCTGAGGTTGCTGGCTTGGAATTCAGGGGTGTCCCATGAGGTAAGCTTGCCAGTAATAAAAAAAGTGCAGTAATGGATTTTTGTAGTCTGTAAATCCAGTAGCCCAGTCATTACAACCCTATATGACATAGGCAAAACCCTGCTGTCCTTTCCTTGATCTCAAAATAAGGGGCACATTCTGCTCCTTTTCCAAATCAACGCTGTTTATTTGCTGTGTGCTAAAGAATTTCCCATGTGCACACAAACCACTCAAGTCTGGCGCAGCTTAATTGTTCACTTGACTCGTTCCATTGTGCTGCTGTCTGGATTGTGGCTGTCAATTTTTTTTGTTCCCACTTATGTGACATCATGGTTGTCATTGTCTCAAATTGAATGTGCAAATAAATAAATAAATAAATAAATAAATAAAGATCAGCATGAAAATATTTTAATTAAAAGAAAGAATGAAATCCAACAGAATCCAACAGATTTTACTGTGAAGATGGCAGAGTACTTCTTAATTGTCTTTTCTTACAAGGTGATTTATTGTCTTCAATATGAGGTATTTTCTGGAGACCGTACCCTAGCGCAAACAATTAGTTTAAACACTTCCACAAGGACTGCTGCTGCAGGGCTGTGCACTGGTGATATGGGTCCTCATGAGGAGATGACCCATAAGGTTGATTTTTTTTCGAATCCCTCCTTAACATTTTGCAACCGCGGCTAACGCTTTCTTGCAGCTTTATCACAGCCGTTCGAATTTGTTATGGTGACGGCCTGACTGGAGTCTTATCTTCAGTATTTACCCTGGCTCCTCAAAAAGTGCTGATCCAGTGACTGGTGTGTGTTAAACTCGTAGAATAATGGAATTGTAATGGATGAGGGATAAACATGAGGGGATATACATGCAGCATACTGGCTCCTGGAATCATTCCAGTGTATCCCAGAATGGGAGTTACATCGCAAAGAATTCACTGAAACAGCAGACTAACTACAAAGCTGAAACATGAACTGTGTCAGAGCTTATAGTGGACTTCAAAACACACAAAACCTAAGAATTTAGTGATAAGAAAGCAACACTACACTCAATAATCTCAAAAATCCATCATTTGAAACTTATTTGAAGTGCTGAAACTCCACACTAGTTCGGTCAAGTCGGATAACCCACTATTCATCTTTTGGGGGACATGATTTCAGAAGCATACAGTAGACCTTGTCCTATATTTTATTAAAGGTTGTTATTGCAGTTTGAAATCCATTATACAACAGTTAGTTCCAACTGAATAATGTGATTGGACAAGAGGCCTTTCACGAACGATCATGTATCACTCCACGTCCAAGGTATTCGATAATCATTAATTACTTTTGTAACTGTTGGTCGCATCATGGGGAAAAGTAGGTCGTTATGGTGCGTCATGCTGAGGAGAGAGCAGATACATTCCAAAACCCATATTTAAAACCAATCACGGATACATTTTAGCAAGAAAACACAAAGTCAAATCATTTTAAAAACAATACTCACCTAAGTCGAGCTAGAAAGCTAACTAGCTTTTAACACAGCTGAATCCCAAATCCCTCTCTAACCCCTAATCAAGGGAACTCCTGTGTGGGACAAGGGATTGTATACCATAACGCAGTAGCTTTCCATTTAACATTATTTGGGATTGAACCCTGGACCCCAGAAGTTGGTATTCTAAAGTGGAATAAGTGCAAATGTAAGTAAATAAGTAAGTATTTACATATTACAGATGAGAATTTAAACCTACTTTCACCCCTGTTAGTAACATTAACTGTCGCTTGACAGCTGCACCTTCATGCCTACGACCGAATCACAGCCGTGTTGATATTTATTACAACAGCACTCCCTCTCATGTGATATTGCTTAATTACATCATGCCAGATTTGACACAATCTATGACATAATTTGCTATTTAAATGTAAAAAAAATTTAGTCCATATTTAGGAAATCCACTGTGCACAGCAGGTGTCGGGATTGAAATGGGAGGCACTTTTCCTCTGGCGCCTTCTGAGAATCGCTCTGGAGATTATCAGCATTAGCCTTTGGATGTCAAATCACAGCCTGTCATGTTTATATCGTGCCACACTTGTGTGTATGGCAGCTGCTTTTCACCTCTTGAATTCAAGAATATCAGGGTACCCATACACATTGTGGCTTGAACACTGTCTCTAAAGCAATATGGAAAAACACTTACGGTTTTCTGCTTTTATTTGATTTCATGAGTGCGTCTGTGCCAGAGAAATCCACTTTCATGTGGGAAAGTGGAGTAGCTCATGCTTGCCCCTCAAAAACTGCCCTCTCACGACAATAGGACATGCATGGATGTCTGGTCTCTGTCAGGGACATAGTATTGTCTGTGTGGATCATTGCCTTTATATGACTTGGAAGGGACTATAAAAGGAACAGAGCGAAAGCACGCTTAGTGTAGCAGGCAGGATGTATACATTTTGTTCGTTCAGAAGGTGGGGTTAAAAAAGAAAAAAAAACTTATAATGCCGAAAACGTCTGGCATAAATGGTAATGTCAGAACTTTGTCCAGAATGGTTGTTCTTTAATGTGGAATAAACTTTGAAATAAGTGGGAAATTAAATGTGTGTGAAATGAACAGGAACAAAAGAAAGTCAGAGCACTGCAAACACTTTTTAAAAGTTTTATGTATAGATTATGGAGAGGTTGCTAATGAGCTAATGAATTCATAACAAGTGGAAATTCTGGGAAAATGCTATTCTTTGTACAGTACACTTCCTAGGGAGTTAGTATTGTGGTGAATCCTAGGAATGCTGGGTATGACAAACGCTTGAAAGAAACACCGGTTAATTGTAGCACACCATACACACATATTCATATTGTGTGGCAAATTACCGAAGTGCATGTTTGTGGTAGGTAGGAGAAAAACCTTAGAACCTCAAGGAAACCCACAAGGAGACAGGGAGAAATTGTGAAACTCTGCACAACTCAGGATTGAACCAGGAATCCTGCAGCTGTGTGGCAGCAGGAACCAAATAAGTGCAATATAATATCATTACACTACTTTATCTTTCCACACATCATCTTCAAGGTTTACGGTAATCTAACAGAACACATTACAAATTACATTTATGAGCATGTATTATCGAAATACATTTTATTATTTTTTTTTATTTTTAATTTTTTCCCTAATTTAGTCGCGTCCAATTCCTCCCTGTCACTAGGGGGCTCCAACATTAAGACTACTACTACCACTCAGTCAGAAGGGCCGAAGACTATCATGTGTTTCTTTCGAACCGAACGCATTTTTTCAAACTGCTTGCTCACGCACCGTTGGTGGCGGCGTAACACACTCGGAGCACACTCTATCCGCTCCTTCCGCTTGCGTGAGCTCACATCTGATTGGCTGTAGAGCCGTGATTAATGTGGGAGCACTAAGTACCTCTCATCCCTCCCCTCTGAGAGAGCTCAGCCAATCAGCTCTCTCTAGACCTCCGGCTGCGAGAGGTTACAGCATCACCCGGGAATCGAACCAGCGATCTCCAGATGATAGGGCGAGCACTTTACCACTGCGCCCTAATCCCATTTAAAACTGACTGTAAAGTATTTATTAGTTTTACTATCTTGTTTAAATCACAGCCATTAAATATAATTTATAACATAGGATTACTCTAACCTGTAGTAAAAGACATTTAAAAAGTAACTTACTCAATACTAAGTAAATGGGACCCAGTGTGAAGATAAGCAACCTGCGCTTTATTTTCAGAGGTACTGAATTTCATGGTACTTATTGCTCATTCTACTGCTTTATTGCTCATTTGTTACTACTTTTCCTCTTTCTTCCCACTTGTACCATGTACTGTAATCTTAGTATGGCACTGTACTGGATGTACTCTCAGTGTTATTTAGATAGCACTAGGGTCTATGGTTCATAAAGTAATTTGACTTAAAACAGTTTTGATCAGGGAGCACTATGTTGCTGGGTGATGCATAATGCTACGACATTCAAGACATTAGGCTGTCATTCTGTCCGACTTACTGTACATTACAGCAAATTGTGCCTCCCGAATTATTGGTTGGTTCTTTCTTTTCTGAAAATAATCTTCACATCAATTCAACTAATACCTTTGGATATAGATCTTATTTTATTTTCATCTATTGCAAAATTGGTTATATTTTTATGTTTGTATTGTCCTCAAGCCAAGTGTCATAATGGTATTCGGTTCAGGCAAGTGAGGTGGTAAAACTCGAGTAAAACTTTTAAGAACAAGGCCGTTCATGTTGATACTGGGAAGTTTCTTTCTCTTGTTGTTGCTGAACCCACTTTCTCCTGAGGCACTGTACGATTTAGGTGCTGTAGTTCTAGCCGTCAGAGTTTAGAATCAGTTTCACAATATTGTAGTTACTGTAACAGTCCAATAAAACATCCAATCCAAAACATTAACAAAAACATGTATCTAATTAAAATTCTAGGACATGAATATTGTTCAATTACCATATTGCTTATCTATTTATTTGTTTACTAGTTTGCTTGTTGAAAAGTGCTTTTATGCAATTTTCAGTGAAATAAGCACTATAAAAATCAGGTTGTTGTTCTAATTTCTTAACAAGCCTACTCAACCTAAACATCACAATCACCTATCAACATACTGTAAAACGTCTGCTTAGATCATGGTATCGTATTTCTGACACATCGCCTATGCCTGAGAAAGAAAACATGACTTGTTTTGAGAGCATAATAATTTATGACATGCCAAGTACCAAATCCAATTCAATATGTGATGTAACATGGTGCTTACTGATGCATGCTGGGTATTGTCTAATGCTGTGGGTAAGTCCAATTTCTTTGAGACAAAAAAAAATGTTCTTGGGATCGGAGAGACATGTGGCACCTATAAAGCTTCAGTCAGCCAGTTATAGCTGGCGTAAATTCATGCACAACAGCACAAAACAGTTGTTCTCAGTATTTTTATTGAAATATCCAGTAACGTTATATGAAGTTCTATGAAAATTACAAAGTACCAGTACATTGTTTATTTCATAACACATAGAGAGCTTGAATTCAAACCCAACACTAAGGCAAAGCTCTTGCCGTGATGTGTTTATTCTCTGATCTCTTTCACTGGCTTGAGTTAGCAGTCTGTCTCTCCTGAGTGCTCATAATCCCTGATCTGTGTAAGTCCACTGGGATAGTAACCTGAGGTGTGCACACATGTGGCTCAGCTCCTCGGTTTGGTCTAGTGAGGCCTGTGTATTCTGCTCGGGGGTTTTGTGAATGGAGCCTGTAGGGGGCTGGAGGTGGGAAACTGAATCCCTTGGGATTTGCTGTGCGTCTGCTCACACATGAGAGTGCCTGCTCTGGAGGAATTATAAGAGCTAAGGGGCCTTAATGCCTGGCCAGCTGTTAGTGTTCACATTGTACCACTGAAACAGGAACCAGATGACAGGCTTGAGGGAAAAGTGATAAAATGCTCTTTTGCATTCTGACTTCTGTGTGCATCAGTGCACAAAGATTAATACTAAAGCTGAGACTGTGGACTGTTTTTCATTGCTGAGAGTGTCTGTCCAAATTAAGATCATTTGAAATAAACAGAAGACTCTTTTTATTGATTTGCTTGATGGCTTACAACATCTTCTATGTGTTGATATAAGGATAAATAGCAATAACTAAGACCACAATGAATTTCGAATAGAAATTAAGTGAGTTAATTCAATCTAGGTCCTAAGTAATGCATAATAGATGTCTTTAACCACAGACATTTCCCAGCCCTTATCCTCCGCACCTGGAAGATATCTTTGCAATCTCTCCGTCTATGTGCTCGCTCAGTGACTCAGTATAAAGTGCAACTCTCGGATCCCTGGCATCTGTGCCGTATGTTGAGCGTGACTCTGGCAAAGTCTGACAGGCTCAATTAGAGCCATTTTTTCAGTGTTAACGCGTCCTTGTGTCTATAAAGTTGGAGTTTCGGATAATCCTAAGGGTTTAAGTGGAATTTACCAGATGATTTCATGTTCCATTTTTCTGTCTTATCTTTAATAATCTGCTTCACTGGTTTAAAGTAACTTTTGGAACTTTAGCACCTAATACAGTGAGAAGTTATTATAGTTTCTTGAAAGTTAAATCTTCAGACAAGCACTGTGTATAATTCATTATAATTTTTCTCTCCTTCTCAGTTAGAGCTATATAATTACGATCCATTAATAATTGTAAATAGTAAATGTATTTTCTGACATTATAATGATTCTTTTATGAAAAGTGACTATGATGTGATGAACATTATGAAAAAGCTGTACAACAGTAATATTGGATCAATGAAAAAATATACGTATATTCAAAAAACACTAAGTGTATTATGCGCTAATCCTTCCACATACAGTACCATGCCTTAGTGCAAATTCTACAGTCATAGAGTCACCACCTTTATCAAGGCCACTTCAGAGTAGTGTAGTTGGCTGCAATACTAATAGCAGTCTGTCATTCAAGAGCCATTTATAAAACAATTCATCACTCATCACTTCTGTGAAGCAGATGGCTGCTTTACCGATACATTAGCATCCACAGGGACAGTTGTGAGCACTCAGGGTCAGAATTAGCATACATCATCACTTCCTGCAAGGACCTATGGCTAGAATAACAAGGTTTCGGTTAAAGATAGTGGAGTCAGTGACTAAATAATAGGTGGTCAAGAAACCTATATATGTACTCTACCGCTCAAAAGTTTGGGATTACTTGCAACTTTTTTGTTTTTGTTCAGTGATTTATTTTCTACATTCTACAACAGTACTGGGGATTTCAAAATTATGAAATGACACATATGAAATTAGAGAATTATGTAACAACAACAACAGTCAGTTGTTATTTTAAGACGCAGAGGACAGCTTTTTTGGAATAGTTCTGGCAAGAACAGTATTGTCAAATGCATTTGCAAAACCCATCAAGCACCATAATGAAGCTGGCTCTCATGAAGACCATCCCAGGATAACATGTATAGTGTCTTGCTATTAATGCCTTGCTTTTAATAATACTTATTATTTTATTGCTAATATTAGTTTTAATATATTTCAAATAATTTAAGATTATCACTAATATTTGAATTATTTGTAAGTAACATGATTGTCGTGCCACATTTTTTAAAAGAAAATAAAAAAATATTATAAAGGGAATTAGGCCTATATGTATGTGGTCTTTGCACCAGGTTGCTCTTGCTGTCGTTCTTGTGTTTTTCTCTATTCACCCTTCTCTCTCTCTCTCGCTCTCTCTCTCCCCCTTTTGTTCTTATTATTTTATTTGAGCCATCAAGTAAAAATTAACAACTAAATAGAGAATTTACAATTTATAAAATCTATTATGCAATTTCTATGATTTATGTGAGGCAGCAGTGGCTCAAATGATACAGGCTCTGGGTTACTGACCAGAAGGTTAGGGGTTCGAGCCAGAGCGCCCCAAGTTGAGCCCTTAGACAAGGATCTTAACCCCATCTAATTGAGAGTTGTTGTATCCTGGCTGACCCTGTGAACTTTTAATCAGGTTCTTTTGAATCTGATCCTGGTTGCTTTTTCTTAAAAAACAGGACATCTAAATGAGTCAGGATTTATTTCAATCATTTAGTTCACTGTCCATAGATCTACTGTAAATATAGCATAAAGCCCAAATTCTAACAGAATAAGAACCTGACTATTATGTTATTAACTGTGCTGATTTAGTTAGGTGTCACTATATACATTTTTTAGCGTGACCTAGGATATTGACAAGACATTCTTATCTTTTGTCAGAACCCTAACTTGAATAGCCAGTCACTATACTTTTAAAGCTAGATTTGTAGTTAAGGCTAGAATTGTTTTTATACCTGGATGTTTTATTGACATCTGGAACGCACGTCTTCCAGCTTTGCGTGCAATGCTTCATTCCTCCCATTTTCCCTCCCCTCCTTCGGACACTGACTTCCGGCTCTGTCTGTCTGATGTTTTGCTATAAAACACCTCCACTTCACGTAGAAAATATCTGGAGCTAAGCTTCGGATCTAACAACACCACTGTTTGTGTCTTTATACAGATTGAACTGTAATGGAAGGGTGCCAAAATGATTTTAGGAAATAATGATTGTCTTATTTAATTATAATTTCATTGTCTTTAGGGGTACTAGAATTTAATTGTAACGGAAGACAGAATTAAATTGTCTAAAAAAAAAAAAAAGGGTCTAAAATGTCCTGAATATAGAGTGCACACTTACGAAGGGCTTTCTAAGTCAAAATAACTACTGTATGGTTCAAAGTAAATCTTTGGAACTCTTCACAAACTAGCAATATGTTTTAAGACTTCTGGTTTATAATCCTCAGCTGTAACCTCTGGAACACACAAAGTTTTTTGGACAGTTCAAAGCCACATATTTACAGAAAGACAACTAAGACATCTGGACCTGGTCTTGCTTTCACAAAGGGTGAAAACCACAGGATAGGACGGAAATGCAGAAAATACAACACAAGACAAAGAGCCTTTTCAGGAAACTCTTAGGATTCAAAAGGAACAAAGCAGCCAATAACAGCTTGCTCTTAGCATTTTTATCAACGAGTCATTTGTGCTGTTGACTGTTTAAGGAAATGAAGTGCAATTTAGCCTGTCGCCCAAACCCAAACTTGTGAATCTTCCATCTTGGTGCACGTTGTTTTTTTTTTTTCTGCATGTGCAGTGTGAGTCTGGCCTTGAATGCATGAAGTAAATCGGGTAGATCCAGGCTAATGTGCTGTGCCTTGGAGCTCCTCAGGCTTTCTGGCCTCCCAACAGTCTTTCCCTACTCATTTTTCAGATGTCCTCCTCAATAATGGATACCTTTAAGCCAAACTCACTTGTGTATTGGTGGTTGCTAGACGATTCTGGTGGACCAATCGTTCTGTGAAAAGTTGGACGATAGCTTGTGGTTGAACGTTTACATCATGGCTCGTATCAGTAACCTTCAGGGAGAAACAAATCAGTGTTGTTTAATCAATAGACCTTTTGTTGGTGCATTGCCACAACTGACACAACTTTTAGGGTTCATTTAAAAAGGGATAATGGTAGGATTTTAGTGACATGTAATTGGTCCTTACTTATAGCTACTGGCATCGCACCAAAGTAATATGGCAACACTTTTATGACCTCTGCAGTCTCACATTACCAGTAGTGATAATGTGGGGAGCAGTATGAACTTAGAAAAATTATATGTCATCTGGACCCCTATTTTTCTGAAACTGAACAGAAAATGCTGAAAGTGGTGCATGTCTTCGATTATGAAACAACGTCTTCATCCTTAACTGAAACCCTAAAAAAGAGAAACGACTAGATAAGTTGTAGCTTGTACCGTGTTTCTCCCCATGGGAGGTACAATTTATTTGCATGTACAGTATGATTGGAAAATTTTGTTTTTATCAATGACTTTTTCTAATTGTATAATTGGAGCCTATGTGAGCAGACTGACACTCAATGAAATTTAGTAGATCACAAGACCAGCTGTTAGGCTCTGAAGATGAGGATGCCAGACTAATGCCAGCCTTTCCTTTCTCTAGTGGTCATATATCCCTTGATCCGTACAATTTAAAAATATGTATGCATTGCCTTGTACTGGATTTCACGGCATCATATGGCTTGACAGCTGAACATCTCAACTGAACTGCAGTGCTAAAATGTCTGTTAAGTGAAGGCATATTGAATAGGTTAGGCACAGTTTGGAGCTGTAGTCTGGCGTGAGGTCTTTACACCTGTTCTTGACATTATATGAAAACTGTAACTGCACTTTCAAAACATTCAGAAGCTGGCATTATGACTATAAAAGGTAATTGTATTTAAGAACAAAATGTATGTGGATACATTGGTTACTGAGACATCATAACATTAGTGTGTTTAAATATTCTTCCTGAAGCATGTGACTGTAAATAAAGAAAACAAAATAATAAAGAATATCTATGAGTGCAGCTTCCCATTTAATTTCAGGTATTTTTAAAAATACTATTAACATGCTCCGCACACAAACAGAAAATCGTGTTGTATGTAACGTTGCCAACAAGGTCAACTTGTCAGCAGGTTTGTTTCCTGAGGAGCCAGAAATATAAGGCCAAACATAGGGCAGGAAGTTTGTTGCTGATCAAAGACAAATCAGCAATGTAATACGTTATGACGTTATCATATCTTCGTCTACTGTCAGTGTCTACTGTCCATCTGATCCCCTCTCTTTCCTCACATATTTTGCTATGCTCCATTTTTTTTGCAGTTTCATAACAGACAAAATAACATTCATATTAATCGTAATACTGTATATAGGCTACATGACTAAAGGGTATAAACTTTATATAAATAGATTACATGCTATGGTTAAAAGTAGCAATTTACGAATACATTACCTTTTACAGTTTGCGCTTATTGGCCACACACATCAACCTGTAAACCTAGAAACTATAGGCTAAGCCATATATGCTATAGATATATGACTTCAGTTCCAGTGTGGATAAGCAAACACTTTGCAAGTTTTTTTGAGCTGTTACTTTTTTGTGCTGCTTGCTTGTAGGTAATTACTATGAAGGTGAAATTATTCTTTCACATTGGTTGATTGATTTAGAGCCTGTGCACTTTTCACTGACATATGAAATTACATGGCTTCCGTGATGGGGTAGTCGAAAACAACATGCAAAGCACTGCTTTTATGTGGTAGAGTCCAACTCAGTAGCTATCCCTCCCTGATGTCTCATGACATGCTCCAGCACTACCAGGTAAACATTAGTGAGCAAAATCTGACAAGCTCGTGCTGATTCCAAGACCCACGTGATGTTTGGCTTGGACAGGAGCGTTGTAGCTTCATGCGTACACAAGAGTGATGTGTAGAAAGCAACCTCTGTCTGACTCCGCTGAGCTCAGGCTAATTCCAATGAGATACTATTTTCAACCGTACTTCATACTTTATTTCCATGCCAAAATCATTATCCCAATTCCACATGAGAAAGGACATGCAGCATGGGAGGAGCGTCTGCCCACAGTTGTTGCATTTAGTTAAATACTGTATAGATGTTCAGTCAATGTTGGAAAGCATTAGTCAGTGACAAGGTGTGTTCCATTCATATTATCCCCGGAAATCCTTCAAAGGTAGCTGTCTATTACCTAAAATAGGAGGAGACATACTTTTTGAGGCCTTCAGTCATTATGCATTATGAGCATTAGGATGGTAAAAAAACAACCAGGATGTTTTTTTGCTGAATAACATAAAGCTTCGAGCTACTGTAAGTTAGCTGCACAATCTTATTTTTAAATGGTATTTATTTAACATAAAATAATACACACAAATATAAAGTACTCCATCGAGAAACAGTTTGTATCATACTGTATTTGCTGAAATTGTCATGAGATTTTGGTTTGGTGAATAGACTTATTACAAAAGGCACCTCAATGAGCTTTCTGATTGGGGCAGTCAATATCTTATCTGGTCTACCTGTGTCCAAATTAAACCAGATTTAATAATAACTCTTATGTTAATATTGGTATTCACACTGGACATTTAGGACTGAATTGAACATATAAAGGTACATTATAGTATATGACTTGAATTTGGGCATGAATGTACTGTAATTGACTCTGCCGCCATGGACTTCACTGTGAGATTTGTTTCAGACACTTAATAAGAGACTTGACTGAATTATGATATGATGATGTGGCAACATGGCAGGAATTTCACTGATAAATGTTCCCCCTGCTCCTTGCTAACAGAAAGTCTAAGAAACATGAAGTCGTAGGTCCTGCAGTAAGCCATGAGTACTTTTTTTTATTAGCACTTTATCATGTTGTAGAAGCAGTTCTGGAAAGCTTGACGATAAAGAGTTCAACAGCCATGTATCATGAATAAAGAAAAAAAAAATAGGTAATAAGAAACTCTAACAGGCTTTCCTTCTTATTGATGGTAATGCCTCCTGGAAAATTACTATTTAACGCCCTTTTGCTTCCATGATTACAACCACAACACAGAGAATAGCTTGAATGAATGGAGTGTGAATGTATTTAGAATTTTTCACAATCCCAGAATCCCAGTAAATTTTTTTAGTATCTTCTTTTTACAAATCTATGAAATTTTACCACTAAAATATCACAAACATGTCTAAGAAAAACAACTGTGGATTCCAAATTGTGTGCAAGTTTGAAATTATTACTGTACATATGGGGATATCGGCACCCACCCACCCACCGTTTTAAATTCATTAGAGCTTATTGTTTTCCACTAGCTCCCACATAAAGGTTGGAAAATCCCTACTAGAATATTCATAAAGTGCTTGTATGAAAGACCAGTTGGCCGGCAATTACATTTCTGAGAACTATTCTGAAGCCAATGAAAGAATCTCTATTCAAACAAAAGTGACAGTGGCCCACTCTATTCACATTTCACCTTCAGCACTTCATACAGTAAGAGCTGGCTCTTTTGTGCAGAGGACACATTATTTTGGACAGAGTAACACACAATTTTAATTTTACACTTGTCTAACAGTTGGTGGCAACATTGTTGTGAGCATGTTCGATATCAGATCGTGTTATTAAAAGAATAGAACTGAAACGGACTTTTTTCTTATTTATTTTTTTTTTTATACTTGAAGTAAATGGTTACATAAATTGCCTAGATGCACCAGCTTGGGCAAACCACACAAAAAATGACAAATAGGAAAAAGCAATCAAGTCTGATTCCACCACTTTAAGCTATAATAAAAGAAACAGCCTTTGGTGAATTTAGATAAAAGAAAAAAAAATAACTTTTCATATATGGTAAAGATTTAAGCTAAATATCTTCTTTTAAAATTTATTAAAATCCTTGTTGTTTAACATACAGGCCCTGTTTTTATTTAAGATTTGTATGTGTGTATGGGAATAAATCACATGCAATTTTACTTGGGCAATTTTACAGCAATAATGACATTTCATCATTTCAATGGAAAGGAAAACACAAATGCACTCATTTGTAGACCCAGATAGTAAATCCTTGTGCTTTATGTAACTGTTTCTGGACATAGGGCATTGAATATTAAAGCTCTCCTTAGCACTGTTAATGAAGAGGTCAGACATTCTGGGTATAGTTTTTGGCTATGGTTGGAAGAGAGGCTAGAGTTACCTCAGCTGCCCACCCAGATTTTTTGGAAAGAGGAGTTGTCCAAGGTGATATCACTGCCAAAGATATTACACCCATGATAAAAAAATATCTAGATGCACCAAAGTGAGAGGACTGCACAGATATGTGAAAGGATTAACAAGTCACAGATGGTGTCTCAAGGTCATCACAACCTGCAAATGATATCTTTCGAGGAAGAGGAGAGAGCAGCATCAAACAGGGGTGTATTTGTTACTCTAAATTTCAGTGGGTAATGAACAACTTAACATTTTGTATGCACAAAACCTTTTCCAAAACCTTTTATTATTAGAAATTGAATAAAACCAATAAGCCTTTGTTGACTGTTGAAATATATTGAACATATAAAGTTCCCTAAACAGAAATATAGAAGTTTCAACAGACAGAAAAAAGCTATGAGGAAAAATTTTCCATTTACATAAAAAGCAATGTGGTGGTGTAGTGGTGTACACCAAGGTGGTGTAGTGGTTAGCGCTGTCACTTTGCACCTCCAGGGTCCGGGTTCGATTCCTGGCCAGGCTCGATTCCTGTCTCTGTGTGCATGGAGTTTGCATGTTCTCCCCGTGCTTGGTAGGTTTCCTCCCACAGTCCAAAGATATGCAGGTTAGGCTAATTGCCGTTCCCAAATTGCCCGTAGTGTGTGAATGAGTGCGTGAGTATGTGTGTGTGCCCTGTGATGGATTGGCATCCTGTCCAGGGTATATCCTGCCTTGTGCCCTAAGCTTCCGGGGATAGGCTACAGGTCCCCGTGACCCTGAATACAGGATAATGCAGTATAGACGATGAGTGAGTGATAAAAAGCAATTACAGCAAAGCAAAACTTTAACAAAATATTTTGTTCTACACAACAGATTGTGCCTAAGGAAAAATTATTTATGTACAGTACACTGATTTTGCTGCATTTGGGAGCACAAAGTTTATGTACAAGAGACATGGAATACACATTGGGTGTGGCAAGCTTTTGCATTTACTATGTAACCTTATGGGAGACCATTTAATGTCCATGGGACATACTGTACATGTATCTGTACTATCACAAGAAAGCACTGTCATCAAGTACCAATGTGAAAAGGAAACTGGTACAGGAGGAGGCTGAGAATTCTGTAAACTGCAGCTTTTGTATTGTTAAAAGTTTTCTCACCCTCTTCAACAGTCTTTGTAATTAAATTGTCTTACATGGAGTCAAAACTCAGCATTGTTTTCCCTTTCCAATTTCTTTTTGTGAGTAATTCACCACATAATCACAAGTTTGCTATATTCTTTTTATTGAAACTCAACATATGATTGATATAAATTTATACATTTTCATTGGCACAAACACAATTTCAGGCTGATTTTTCCATTGTGCAATAAAACCCGTGGGAGCTTGAGTTATAGCATTTTTCAAAATCATAAAAGAATTTGCATTGATGTAACCAAAACAATTTTGACAAACAATGCATTTTAACACGTCTGTGACTTGAAGAAACTATGCACAAAATATTTCCTAAAGCTTGTAATGTATTTTGCTTCTTGTATCTTCAAACTGCCAAAATGAAGATGAATTATTTTTCAGTCAAACTATACTAATTACAGAAAACTCTTAAGATGAAGTTATTGCATATTGCATTATAAACCAATGAACACCAGGAACATTATAAAGAAATATTCCAGTAAAAATAATTTCAGATTATATATAGTAGTCCAAGAAATGCATATGTTGACATATACTGTAGGAACATGGCAGAGTTTGACTTTAATCAACAGATTTATTTTGTAATTAGCTCAGTCAGCAGTGATTGCATACAGTATAGTATAGTAAAGTACAGTATATAAATATAGTAAAGTACTGTTATACAATATAGTGGGTATACAGTGGGTGTACAGCATATGTATATATAACATATATAGAGGAGCATAGTATATTATAGTATACTGTAGGATAGCATACAGTGCAGTCTAGTCATTGCTCATTTTTTCAAGAGGATGAATAAAACTTATGAAAATAATTAAACAGCAATACAGTTATTATTAAATGTGACAGTAAAATGAATTAAAATATTTGTTTTAATTATAGTAGATTTCAGCAGCAGATGCATATGTCTGCATTCATTCTATATTTTCTTTCATTATTATTATTATATCCTTTATTTGCTTATTTTTTGAAACTGTATTGCTTCTTTTGTCGTACCCTAATGTGTATTCATCACGTTTTTTAATTATAGGCATTCATCAAGCATCATCTGTGTAGACGTCAGATTCTTGTATAGAGGCTTCATGATGGTTTTGTTGTCATGCATTGCTGAGTTTGTATGTTTTGTATCATAGCAACTGAATGGAGGCAGAGGCATGGATGGCTGTTGGAGCTGCCTCACATTCAATGAATGGGCAACATTATCAGTGTCCATAAGATCTCTTTGTATGTTTGACAGCTCCTTGTCATTTTCACGGGGTGTGGATTTGTTTGGTTGCAGCAGGAGGGATCTGTGAAAGACTGGCATTGCGGACACATGTCACGTTAATGCCAGGTCAAATCAAAAGGGCATCAGTGCAGCACAATGAATCAGACAGTGCTGATTACTTTTTTAAACAGATTTTGCAGTCTTATCGATTATTTGGTAAAAAACTACTTTGAGCATTAACTGAGCATTTCCTCAGTGAGTATTGAGGTCATCACTGGCTGCGTTGTTTCTGAGATTGTAAGAGTTTGCAATGTATTTGTTAATGCCAGGATCCATCACTTACACTTTCCTCTTTCGCATAACTCACTCACTCACTCATCTTCTATACCGCTTTATCCTGTATTCAGGGTCACAGGGGGCCTGGAGCCTATCCCAGGAGACTTAGGGCACGAAGCAGGGTACACTGTGGACAGGGTGCCAATCCATCACAGGGCACACACCCATACACACACTCACACTTACACATTCATTCACACACCAGGGGCAATTTTGGGAACCAATTAGCCTAATCTGCATGTCTTTGGACTGTGGGAGGAAACTGGAGTACTCGGAGGAAACCCACCAAGCACGGGGAGAACATGGGAACTCCTTGCACACAGAGACAGGAATCGAGCCTGGAATCATGCTAACCACTACACCACCATGCCACCCTTCTCTTTTTAAATTAGTTTTAATGTGATTAGTAAGTAATTAAATATATAAAAGTTTATATCAAAATAAAGTAGTGCTTTCTGACTGGTGTTTATTGAAACTATGTAAAAAAAAATATATATATAAAATAATAATAATAACAAAAATAAGTAGGGTAATACTATTAGCAATTAGCTACTAATGCAGTGTGTTCCAAGGTCAGTGCTACAAACATATATAAAGCGGTCACACAGGCTTGACAGGCCTATGTAGGTAGCAGGGGTGTGATAAAGAGGAGAGGAGAGGGTAGCAGGAATATGGTGAAGTTTGAAGTTAGCAGAATGCCCAGACTGAACATGTTTAACATTTAAGTATCTAAATGTGGTACCTGTTTATTAATCATCCTAACCATATGCTACAGACAAGTTAAACTCCTTTCAGCAGCACAGCCACTAGTTATAGATGGAGTACCAGACTCACTCTGACTTCACTGAGCTGTCTGTTGGCGGCGGCTGCTTGATCCATGGCATTTGTGGCGCCTTGTGTAGAGTGTAGAGAGAGGTGGAGGGTGCGGGGTGATGGCTGAGGTGCTAGAGCAGCTGTCTGAGCCAATCTGTGTGCATTTGAATAGAGTTACTTAAGAATACAGTCATCCTTTCACATAATGTTGAATTTCATTGTTTAACAGAAGACGATTTGGTTTCAGTTAGGTTTTCAGAGCTTGATGGTACAATTGTTTATACTACGTGTGCAGAATTTTAATGGACAAATAATATTTTTAAAGAAAACACGGAACGAAAACAGTCTTTAATTATTGATTCCAGAATATCTTATGAGAAAGGCAACAGTTATGAGACAGCATTAGGAGACTAGAACAAGAAACGTCTCGGGTTACTTTGCTGTAACCCTGTTCCCTGAAAAGGCGGGAACGAGATGCTGCGTGAAAACGCTATGGG